>BCLH01001130.1:58151-74365 GCA_001602315.1 Zoysia pacifica | reverse complement strand
AAGATTTGGCTGGAGATTGGGGATGACGCGCGGGACCCGTGTGTCGGTGAGAGGAGGAGGGAGAGGGGCGAGTTGGGCCTGCTGGGCTGCGGTGGTGTAGTGGGCCGCGCGGTGGGGAAAAAGGGAGAGGGGGGAGAAAGGAAAAAGGGCCCAGGGAGAGGTTTTGGGATTTTCTCTTTTTCTTTTGTCTTATTTCTTTAATTCTTTTCTTTGTCAACTTTAATCTTGATTAATTATTTTTCCAAGGCAATAATTATTTAAATGCTATGCAATGACATGAAATGCATGACATGAAATGCGGGCCTAGCAATTTATTTGGAAAAGATATTTTATTCTACTCTAATTTGGTGAAATGCATTTTGGAAATTCGAAAATTTAATATTTTGAGAATGTTGAAATTTTAGGCCGTTACAAACCTACCCCTTAAAATGAATCTCGCCCTCGAGATTCGGAAGGACATGGAAAGAGATCGGGATATTCTACTCTTTGCTCATCTTCGTGCTCCCAAGTAGCTTCATCCTCAGAATGGTGACTCCGCTGTACTTTGCACATCCTTATGACCTTACTTCGAGTCACTCGCTCGGTAGTGTCCAAGATTTTGATAGGTCTTTTCGAATATGACAGATCAACACCTAGATTCAATTCCTCAATCGAAAGCTGTTCTTCTGGAACTCTTAAGCACTTCTTCAGTTGTGACACGTGGAACACATCATGCATGTCTGACAATTGCGGTGGTAACTCTAATTGATATGCAACTTCTCTTTTCCTGTCTAAAACCTTAAATGGTCCAATGTACCTTGGTGCTAACTTCCCTTTAACCTTAAATCTACGAAGGGCTCTTATTGGGAAAACCTTAAGATACACAAAGTCTCTAACCTCGAAAGCTAGATCTCTCCTTCTATTGTCCGCATAATTCTTGTGCCTTGATTGAGCAACGTTCAAATTTTCTCGTACGAGCTGCACTTGTTTTTTCGCTTCTTTTAATATTTCTGGTTTGAACACTTGACTTTTCCCAGTCTCATTCCAGAATAACGGTGTTCTACGCTGTCGTCCATAGAATGCTTCAAATGGTGACATCTGTGGACTGGCTTGATAACTGTTGTTGAATGAGAACTCTGCATATGGGAGACTCTTGTCCCAGCTATTACCATACTTTAGAGCATAGGCACATAACATATCCTCCAATATCTGATTGGTTCTTTTAGTCTGTCCATCTGTTTGTGGATGATAGGCCGAGCTAAAATTTAACTTGGTATCCATGGACTCATGCAGCTTCTCCCAAAACTTCGAGGTGAACTGGATACCTCTTTCGGATACTATCTTCTTTGGTACTCCATCCAAGCAAACAATCCTTGCCATATACAACTCTGCTTACTTTGCCCCAGTGTAGGTTCTCTTAACTGAAATAAAGTGAGCAACCTTAGTCAATCGATCCACGATGACCCATATAGAGTCATACCCGGCTTGAGTGCGAGGCAAACCGACTATGAAATCCATTCCTATTTCTTCTCACTTCCATTCTGGAATCTTCAATGGCTACAATAGTCCGATAGGCTTTTGATGTTCTGCCTTTACCCTCTAACAAGTATCACATAGTGCCACATATTCTGCAATATCTCTTTTTATACCATACCCCTAATATCTAGTCTTCAGATCTTGACACATCTTAGTGCTACTCGGATGTATAGAATATGATGAATCTTGAGCCTATCTCAGAATCAAATCACTCATTGGCTTCTGATTAGGTACACAAATCCTCTTGCCTAACCATAATGTCCCTTTGTCATCCAGAGTGAAATCACTTGTCTTATTATCTTGAATGAGCTACTTGATCTCGTTGATCTTTTCATCTTCTAGTTGACCTTTCCAAATTTCCTCTTCCAAGGTTGATTCAACCTCCATGGTAATTGTTTCTGCAGCATTGACCATCCCAAGATTGAGCTTCTCAAATTCCTTACTCAATTTTTGTGGTATCTCACTGGCTACTACCATATTATAGTGTCGCTTTCGACTCAATGCATCTGCAGCCACATTAGCCTTTCCTGGGTGATAGTTGATTCCAACATCATAATCCTTCATCAACTCTAACCATCGATGTTGCCTCAGATTCAGATTTGTCTATGTGAAGATATACTTTAGACTCTTATGATCTGTGTATATTTCACACCGATGTCCAATGAGATAGTGCCTCCATATCTTCAAAGCATGAACTATTGCGGCTAACTCCAAATCGTGAGTAGGATAGTTAAACTCATGTTTCCTCAACTGGCGCGAAGCATAGGACACAACTTGACCTTTTTGCATCAATACACATCCCAGACCTTGACGTGAAGCATCACAATAGATGTCAAATTTCTTAGTAATGTTCGGCAGAATCAGCACTAGGGCTGAGGTCAATCTCTTCTTAAGCTCCTCAAAACTAGTTTGGCACTCCCTCGACCATTCAAACTCTTTTCCCTTCTCTAGCAGTCATGTCATTGGCTTGGCTATCTTTGAGAAATCTTTTATGAATCGACGATAGTATCCTGCCAACCCAAGGAAACCGCGAATCCCTGACACATTCTTTGATGGCATCCAATTCACTATCTCTTTGACCTTACTTGGATCAACTGCTACTCCTCCTGCTGATTTGATATGCCCAAGGAAAGAGACTTAATCCAACCAAAACTCACACTTGCTGAACTTCGCATATAACTTGTTCTCTCTGAGTTTTTCAAGAACCAGTTTAGGTGTTGCTCATGTTCTGCTTCATTCTTAGAGAATACCAGGATGTCATCGATGAAAACGACTACAAACTTGTTCAAGTACTCCATAAACACCTTATTCATCATATATATGAAGCAGGGGCATTGGTCAATCCAAATGACATGACTGTGTACCCATATAACCCATATCTGATCTGGAAAGCAGTCTTGGGTATATCTGACTCTCTGATCTTCAGTTGATGATAGCCTAACCTTAGATCAATCGTCGAGAATACTGTCGCTCCCTTTATCTGGTCGAACAAATCCTCAATCGTAGGTAAGGGATACCTGTTCTTGATAGTAACCTCGTTTAGGGATCTATAATCCACACACATCCTTTGAGTTCTATCCTTCTTCTCCACGAAGAGTAATGGTGCTCCCTATGAAGATGACCTAGAGCGAATGAAACCCTTCTCTTGAAGCTCCTTGATTTGCTTTTTAAGTTCTACTTGTTCATTAACAGGCATCCTATATGGCCTTTTAGATACAGGTGATGTTCCAGGCACTAAGTCAATGAGAAATTCAATGTCACGGTCAGATGGCATACCTGGCAATTCTTTCGGAAATACATCTTGATAGTCACGGACAACTCGTATTACCTCAATGGTTTTGTCTCCCATCTTGTTGAGCACATATGTTGGTCCTGCTGTACTGGCTGCTATAAACTCAACTTTCAATTCTTCTTCACTAGTCAACTGTATTGCTCTTCTTGCACACTGAATCACTGCATCATACTTCTTTAACCAGTCCATTTCAAGGATGATATCTATCCCCTTTCTTTCAGGATAATGAGGTTGGACAAGAAAACTGCCCCCCTTATTTTCAAGCTTAAGGTTGGGCACAAGTGCCTAGTTCTTATTTCTCCTTCAGGAGAACTAACTAGCATAGCACGAGTCATAAGGATTATAGGAATTCCAAACTTTGCATCAAAACTTGATGCTATAAATAAATGCGATGCTCTAAAATCAAATAAAACAGTAGCAGGGTTAGAGTTTGCAAGGAACATATCCATCACAACTTCTTGAGCTTGCTAAGCTTCTTCACTGGTCACATGGTTGACCTTGCCATAGATGTAGTTGGACTGGCCTTGGTTACTCCCCTGGGTGGGCTTCTGAGCTGATCCCATAGGTAGTGCGGCGGCTTTATTAGGACAGTTATTAGCATAGTGTCTCGGCATACCACCCTTGAAGCATGCTCCTCGAGCTCCACTAACTACATTAGCTCCAGTGACTGGCTTGTTAGTGTTCTGCTAAGCTGGTGCTGTAGGACGATGTACTGGTTGATTCCCAGCACGAGGCATCTGTGGTGGGTTAGGACGTGCTGCCTAGAAGCTTGGCTTCTGCATCTGCATCTGAAAGTTAGGTCGTGGAGCTTGCATTGGTGCCTTCCCTGTATACGAAAGACGATACATTGGTCCCTGTGATGGTATCATGTGAGGGCAGACATTGGGATTGGAAGGTTGCCCATTAAATGATATCTTCCTCTTGCCTTCACGCTCAATCTCTGTCCGTTTGTTTTCAAGGACAAGTGCTTTGTCCACCAGCTTCTGGAAGTTCATGTAGTCATTACTCATAAGCTGGTACTGGAGATCGTGGTTCAACCCATCAAGAAACAGCTTTTGTTTTTTTTCATCGGTGTTCACATCTTTTGGAGCATACCTCGATAGCTGAGTGAACTTGTTGAGGTATTCGTTCACTGACATACCCCCTTGCTTCAAGTTCTGAAACTCTTTCTTCTTCAGTCTGATGGTCCCGGCTGGAACATAGTGAGAGCGGAAGTTGGTCTTGAATTCATCTCAGGTGATGCCTGTGACATTAGCGTGAGCACCGTAGTAAGCATCCCACCAGTCTGTGACAGCTCCAGCCAACTAATGTGTTGCGTAGAGGACTTTCTCACGGTTGTTGCAATGTACTATGGTCAGCTTTTTCTCGATTGATTTAAGCCAATCGTCAGCCTCCAAGGGATCCTTGGCTTGAGAGAAGGTGGGTGGCCTAGTTCTCAGAAACTCGTCCAGCTTGTATTGGCTCTGACCTTGTGGCACTGCACCTTGATTCTGCTGCATTTGAGTGAGAGTTTGCATCATGTTCTGCATCAACTGCGTTTGCATAGCTATGATCTGTGCAAACGGTCCAGCTATTCCATTGGCATTGATACTGTTGTTATTGTTGTTGTTGCCACCTTGGTTATTGTTCTAGGGGATTTGGTTGTTCTGATTGTTCTGGTTCTGGTTATTCTGGTTGGAGGAACTTCCCTGACCTGCTGCAGTATGCCTGGTGTAAACTATCTGATGTAGTGGAGAGGAGAGTTGAGATTGATGATCGAGATAGATGAAAATAAGAAAGAATAAGGAATCCTAACTATATGCATCAAAGTGACACGATAAACAAGGATTTATTCAAACTAGGAAGAAGAGGCTATGAACAAGGTGCCGAGGCATTCATAGCTCACACCACACACCAACTAGCACACAAGCACACGACAACCTAACACAAGGCACACCATTAAAGAACTAATCGACTCTTAATACTGGCATTCCCTATTACAACTTATGGTAAAGGACATCCTATTCGGGCTTCTCCTGCCCGAGCGCTGCGGTGGCTGTGTACCCATGGGTAGAGACCTGGAGATAGTGATTAGTGGAGAATGACTAGGTGATGGTGAAGCGTTGGTCTAATGTTCTTCCCACACACCTTGTGTTTCATGAAGCCTTGCGCTGAGGAACGCATTCTCGTCCAGGGCAGCACGATAGCGCTTGCATAAGTCTAGCATCAAGTTATCACTTCTCTCTCGACCTGGCTCAGGGCTTGAGTCGTTTTTCACGAACTCTGGGAATTTCCTCGTGCCTGATTCCCTGCAAGAAAAATGGTGAAACTCTGAGTTTTGCAAATTGTCCTTGCGTTTGTGGCTTAGGATTGTAATTGCAGCCCATGCAGGATCAGCAACTACTTTAGCTTCATCGATCCAGGGAACTGGGGTACGGTGACAACTAAACTCTTGGTTGCCATCGTAGATCTTTAATTCCACCGTCCACTCATTCCGTTCTGGCTTTAGAATGATCTAGTGAGTGAATATGAGCACGGTATCCAGGCCAATTTCATCTAGCAATGCTCTTTGTTGCTCTATGGAGACTCCTCCGATCTCTCCATTGGTATTAAACTTTTGAGGCGTGCGGTGCCATGGTCTTCCATCTTCTTGATCTTCTTGCACCCTGGGTGACAGAGACTTGATGTAGTCTTCCTCTTTCGGTTCCTCCTCGGGCTCAAATTTTTCTAGTTCCATTGGATCCTCTTCTGGCTCTGATTCTGATCCATCTGGTTCCACTGGATCTTGAGGTGCTGCTGGCTCTTGGGGTGTTACTTGTACCAACTGCTCGCACACCGTGTGGACGTCCTTTTTATAAGGTTCTTCCTCGTCTAAGTCGCTAAGCACCCTTCTTCCATACCCCGGTTGGTCTTGTGGTAAGGGGTAGTCTTCTAGTATGGTTGACAGTGAGGTTGATCTCCTGGCAAACCTTCTTGCCAACGGTTGTCGCTGTCTTCCTCTGGGTCCAGTCTGCTTCCATGCTGTGTATTTTATTCTGGCCATCTACACTTTTATAGGGGCATGTATTAGGAAAACGTAAATAGACTTAAGATGCGGAGAAAATAAAATTTTGCAAAACTTTTGGCACATAGTTTTGTAATTAAGATCCTAGACGTCCATTCAACTCTAGGCTTGCATCCTACAGTCAACACGGCTCTTATTACCACTTCTGTCACATCTGGTTTTAAGGCCAAAACCAAGTGACCCTTTATATGTGCCCAAGAATCAAGTTTCACACATAAAGTGACTTCATTAATGGTAAACTGAACAATGTCTCGAATAAACTAAAATTTACCTATTACAAAAATGATTAAGAGTCTTATAAATTATTACAAACCAAAGCAGCAGAAAACAAAATAAAATGTCTTGGGCTCCACAGGCAGTTGACCGAAGAAGTTGCTCGCCTAGACTTCAACTCCAGGGTCTTCGATATTCTCCCAGACATCTCCTTCTACTGAGCAGCATTTATAAAGGCAAGGTTGAGTACGGGATATACTTAGCAAGTGTGAAAAAGTATAACATGTGACAATAAGCAAGGTAAAAGCAACCTAAGATTTTTTTTTCATAAAAGCACACAATAGAGACACATTTCCTATTAAGCACCTATTTACTAAGTGAAAGCATCACGCCTATAGACCAATTATGCCTATAGCTTACCCAGCTGTAGCATCAACATAAGAACCAATCACAGTCTCCCACAATGATCACCAAACTATAACCAATCCCGCTAATCATGTGAGGGTCCATGCAATGCTCATAACTGTGAGTATGGCTGTCATGACAGTTTTAACTCTACAGAGGTTGTACACAATTCCCACGTGGAGTGATTTCATCCCCTATTTCCAGGTGGACTAAAGAATCTCCATTATGCCTGTGCCGTCACACTCGCACACTTTCTTTGGTGTGAGGGCCAAAAAATCACTTCAAGGCTTTTCAATGGCTTCCTCAGCTTGTATGTTCTCACTGAGATTTCACCTATACGGCACTAACCGTAACCTTGAAAAGGCCTCCTCTTGTGCCAGATGGTTCCCGAAAGTAACTCTCCCTTCCCCACACATCTCTCTCTAGGCGGATCCAGGCGTAACCCGCTTTCCTCGCTCCTTCGATTGGCACACACAAAACTGGTATCCACCACTTACTACGCGAGGTCACACCCATTCTTGGCTCGTGGTTGTAAGGTAACACATGGGTGGTCGCTTCACGAACTGGTCCTTAGATTTGAAAAGATAACATACCAAGAGACAGTGCTGGTAACCCGCACACAGCCCTACACCAACCATATCCTCTAAATCACTAATCTCTATGTTTCTATTAGTTAACCCATTAATCCTCGTGAAGCAAGTATGATAATGATAAATCCATTTAAGATCACCCATCTCGACAACAGCAAGCTAAGCATGTAATCTACCCAACAAGAAAGGTAAACTAGGGCGACAAGGCATAATAAGGAAAACTAGGTGAATTTCTGATAGTAGGTGCGCATTCAAATTGACACAAGAATGCATTGTACAAAATAGAGGTTTTGTAAAGTAGGTACAAAATGGTTAAGGACACTTGCCTTGCTGCTCCTGAGAATAGTATTCAACTGCTTCAAACTCCTGCTGCTAGAAATCCTTATATTGCAGGTCCAGAACGAAGTCGCCTAACGCATGAGAGCACAAACAATCAATCAAATGCACCAAAACAGATCAAGATGAGTATGATTGTGCCATGAATGTATAGGTTATTTTGATATGATCGTTTTGATATATTATTCACTGAAATCGGAGTTATGGTTTAGAAGTTATGCCATTTATAAGGTTTAGAGGGCTAATCTGTAATTAATATTTAAGTTATGAGGACCTATTTGTAATTTCCAAATTTTATTAAGGACTAAAAAGTAACTAGAAAAAAGTTTAGGGGCTAAAGTGTAAATTTATCATTCGGCAAGGACTAATTTGTAATTAAATACAAATATAGGGCTTTTCTGTAAAATTTTCATAATTAATTTTTATTAAATTAATTATCAAATGATTATTACTATTAAATTAATTATTAGCTAATTATCAAATTTATTTCTCAGACTAATAATAATATTATTATTTTATTTTGTAATTAACAGATTAATTCGAAGATAATTAATCTTAATTTCCTAATTAATTTAATTAATCGGCTTTGCTGACATCACGCTGACGTAGTAAAGGTTTAATTTAATTTTATATGGTTAAACATGGTTTGATCCGTGCTCTTGATTTCAAATTGAATGGATCCGGTTATCTGGGTGACGTGGCTCAATCTGGTGCATGGGATTCGGATCTAATAGGAGGTTTTATTGGGGTGATGTGGCAACACGTGCGCCCTTGGATTTGTATCTGGCAGCTCGGGGTTCTATTATAGGGGCGCGATTTAATCTCAGCCATCCGGAGGAGATCTGACGGCCGTGAGTGGTCGCGGCTGGGATGCTAGTGGCTCGGTCGGCGCGGCGGCGCCATGGCCGGTGAGCTCGCCCGGGCTCGTCAGTGCACGGAACTCGATGGGGTCAGGCTTAGAATGATGAGGAGAGGGAGGGGGTGCTCGCCAAGGGGTGGGACGGGGTCGAGGATGGCCGGAGTTGGGGCCTCGACGGCGAGGTGGCGGCTCAGGACTTCGGTGACGACGCGGGGCTTCTTCGGACGGCGGCGCTCGACAGAAACCGGTTGGGCGCGGGCGAAGCGGCTTGGGGAAGCTCGGCACAAGGTCGGCACAGGCTGGGGCGGCCCTGGAAGACGACGCGCGCGGGTGGCTAGGGTTGAGCTTGCTTGGGATGAGAGAGAGGGCCGGGGGTCGGCTGCTTTTATAGGGGAGGGGGCGGCCAAGTCGGAGGTGGAGGTTGGGCGATCTCGGTGGGCTCAGAGTTTGGTAGGCGGCGCTCGCCAAGCTGCTGTTGCGGCTGGCTGGGCTTCTGGAAGATTTGGCCGGGGGTTGGGGATGACGCACGGGACCGTGTGTCGGTGAGAGGAGGGAGAGGGGAGAGTTGGGCTTGCTGGGCTACGGTGGTGAAGTGGGCCGCGTTGTGAGGAAAACGGGAGAGAGGGGGAGAAAGGAAAAAGGGCCCAGGGAGAGGTTTTGGGATTTTCTCTTTTCCTTTTGTCTTATTTCTTTAATTCTTTTCTTTGTCTCCTTTAATCTTGATAAATTATTTTTCCAAGGCAATAATTATTTAAATGCTATGCAATGACATGAAATGCAACCCTAGCCTTTTTTTGGAAAAGATATTTTATTCTACTGTAATTTGGTGAAATGCATTTAAGAAATTTGAAATTTTAATATTTTGAGAATGTTGAAATTTTAGGCCGTTACAAAGCTCGACAGTGTGGCGAAGGGTCATCGTCAAGGCCTTTGCTGGGAGTAGAGTTCTCCGCGGCTTTGGCAGCGTTGAGCATGAAACACTCTCGGGCCGGGTCATGTCCCCGCACATGGTCAGGTAGACGACGATGAGGCGAACGACGGTGAGGCGAGTGCCGCTTGTGCGGAGCTTGAAGATGAAGCTCGCCGCCGTTGTCAATGACGAAATCTAGGGTCCTGAAACGAAAGGCCTAGCTGACAGCGAAAACAGGGAATTTCTATGATCGACCATCACGAGCGATGGCAACCGCAAAACTCCCAAAATACAGGCGAGAGATCGAAGTCTCTCCCACCAAGGCGAAAATCGAAGCCATCGAAAAGCGAAGCGAAAATGCGTCACGAAAACCCTCTATCTGGCGTGCCAACTGTCGGTGTTCTGACCACCGGCACAGTAAAATTCACGTAATTGAAGGGAGTATCGATGCGCTCTTCGTATTCGAATGGCCTAGTCTACGAAAAGATTCGAGAGTTAGCTGGTTTTAGCCGCCGTTGAGGCGTAATACCCAACGTCCATGAGAGGGCGAGATTAAATCGTATGAACTAAAGAACATGAGTACAATGCGAAAGGGCCTTAGTTCGATCCAAAAACTCTAGCACGCGTGGGTGAATGTGGTTACAGTGGAATGGCTTGAATCTAACTTAGATTAACTTGTGAACTAGCGTCCGGGTGCCCCCTTTATATAGGGCCGGACCTGACTTACATTACTTGGCGCCTACGGAATCAGGTGACCCCTTGACGGGTGGGGCCACGGTCTTTGGTGGGTTTGGTCCTTTGGCGCCTGCTGACGCTAGAGCAGGTGGTTAGCGTCCTTCGTTCATCCTTCTATCCACCGCGGGGAGATAAAAGTAACTTTACCGCTTGGCTTTACCATCTGGCGAGCAACTTTATCTCCCGTCGGATTGCTTTACGTGCTTCTAGAGTGCTTTACCGCCTCGGTCTAATTGCTTTACCGTCTTCTGAGCTGCTTTTCCTCCTGCTGTACGTCGTCAGAAATCTCTATGTCCGTCAGTCGTGGCCCTTGGAGCGGCAGCCGGCCCTCGAGTGGGCAGTCAAATCTTGTCGTCATCTAGTCCCACTGCGTTAGTGATTCTGGTGTAGGTGCTGGAAGCGGTCAGCTTGAGTTTTTCAACCCCTGAGGGCCGGGTTGTCGTCTTTGATTTAGTTAAGTCCTTCGTAGGCTGTAAATGGGCTATGGGGCTTAGTTCGTAGATGGGCTTTCTCATTGGGGCCGGGTCCGTAAGTACCCGAGGTATACTATCCGACAATCTCCATTCTTGTGGTTAAGCATAGTCCTGGGACTTGGGCTGGGCCAAAGTCGGGTGGCCCGTGGCACAGATGGGAGGCACGGCTGATGGCTCGGCCCGGCATGAGGAGCATGCAGTCCGTGCCAGTCCGGCACGAGCCAACGTGTCGTGCTGTGCTTGGAATTTCAGCACGGCACGGCACGGCACGGAAATGGCTCATTAGTGCTTGGGCCGGCACCGAAATGGCTCGTTAGCACGGAATCGGCTCGGGGCACAAAATCAGCCCGTCACACTGTTCTATTTTTTTCTTTTGATTCAACTTTAAAATTTAAAATTTGTATAGATTTCACATTTAATATCCAAATGAGCTCTATCACATGAATATATTTTTCGTCATATGTTGTATTTCAAATTTATAATGACTAATCAACTTAAGAATGGTCACTATTCAATATTCTCTTCATTTTTTAAAATCTGCAGATAATTTGAATTTTTAAATAAGTTTTTGTGTATCTGTATAAATTAGACACATATAGTAACTTTTATGTGGCTTCCAAAAATTTTAACCCAAATTCACGCAAATATATTTGATTTTATTTTTCAGTTTTTTATAGTTTAGGGTTTCCGTGAAACAAACAACAAATTTGAGTTCAAATTCATTATAATTTTAAAGATAGAAAAATGAGAAAAGTCCATTTATTTGTTTAAATGGAAAAATACACGTTCACTTTACTAAAAGCGTATTTCTTGATATACGCTTTCAATGAAATTGGGTCGTGCTTGAGCCTGGCATGGCCTGACAGCAACCCATCATGCCGTGTGCCGTGCTTGGGCCACATTCTCGCCGCATCAGACCGGCCGGCACAGCCCGACAAGTCACGATGGGCCGGCGATCCGAGGCACGATTCGGCCCAAAGCACGACTGGCCGTGCCATGTTGGCCCAGCATGGCCTGAGTCCCAGGTCTAGGTGAGCTGCGCGTCCACCAGGAGACGAGCAGTTCTGTGTGGTTGCGCCTGTACGGAGACTGTGTTGCTCTGCAGCCCGCACAAGATGATGCTGATCGGAAAGGTCACCTCCACACGGCGACAAGCTTTATTTGCTGCCGAGCACCTACCGTGGTGTTTAAATCCGTTCCCCCGCGGCCCAGCCAACATGATCAGATTATATGTAACCATATCTTTACATCATTCGACTATTTTCACTTTTGTTTTACACTTTACTTCTTTTTAAATGAGATAGATTTTAGCTACGCTACGTAGAATGAAGAGCATGGTGCTCCACAGTTACCAAAGATCATGACGAGATGTAAACAGCATCATTATGGCACCTACTATTCCGCAGAAGAAAGTGACACCTCCTACAGAAAAGGTAATTACTATTACAACTATGAGTGAGGTGATCATAACACTCAACAATCCACCATATGGGTCTACCAATGAGAAAATTCTGAACTTTTATAATTTATTGTATAAACAATGGGAGACAACTGCCGCTTGAACAAGACAAACATAGAATAAATACAAAATAAAGTTGTTGAGTACAAGAGGAATTCAACTCATGTTTAGTTAGAACTGCGATAGATCAATGGGTTGGAGATGATAAGTTGTTATGTAATGCTCGTGCATAGACTATGTATGGACTTCATTTGTACAGACATGTTACATAATTGTGTGTTTTCTTATCCATAGATAAAATATGTATTTGTATATTGGTATTGTAACAAATTAGCAAAGATTATGCCAAAATTTCTTGTGTCGGCATTTTGTATCGCTGGTACAGTAAAATTTACGTAACAGAGGAGGATTTGTGCTCTTTTCTTGCAGATGTGGCCTAATATACGAGAGACTCAAGAGATTAACCTAGTTCGAGCTGCCACCTATGTCCAGGGACGAGGTTGATAAATTGTATATGCTTGAGAGGATTACAATGGCGATAGAGTTTCTGCTTGAGTAAAAACCCTAGGGTGTGTGTGTTTCGTGTGATGTGCCCTTGTGAAGTCTCTTCGTCTAAGGTCCCGACGCGCTTATAAGGGGTCGGACCGGGGTTATATGGTTTAGAGCCTACAAAACCGAGCAACCCCTGACGGGTGAGGTCCAAGCATATCAAAGTTTATTCTCGGACGCCATCTAAGTGTCAGGTTATTTTGTTATCGTCCTCACCTCCGTCCTTTGTCCATTGCGGAATGGACAGAGTCGGCTTTTCTCAGTATACAGTACCTGCTGCACAGTGTCAGCAATCTCTGTTTTTGTCGAACGACAGTCGTCCAAAGGTGGTGTCTGACCCAGGGGTTGGACGAGCAAGGCGGTTGCCCGACCTTTGGATAGCCGGACCTTGTCATCGAGCAACTCCGACCCTCATGTGGTCGAACCGCATCTTCGGACCAACCTAACCCTCAGGATCAGACTGCATCTTTGAGTTACCCCGACCCTCGAGGGGTCGGGTCGGGTCTTGTCTTCGAGTGGTTCCAACCCTCGTATAGTCGGACCTCGCCGTTGAAGCTTGGTAGAATTAAGTTGTTTGAGAATTCTGGTTGGGCCCATAGAGTAACGGGCTGTCTTTCATGGTTGGACCTGCGAATTAAACCGGGACCGTAGATAACTAGGGTATATGATCCCGACATCTTGCATTTTTTCTTTTGTTTTCTCATTTTTCAATATTTTACCAGCTTGCTGCAAAAATTAAGCGGTTTACTGGTAAAACCATTTGGTTTTCGACACCATAGGTTTTCTTTCTAGCCGGCCGGCTAGCCGATCAGATTTCACTGGAACCGTAGCCGGATTCAAATTTTGAATTTGACCGATAAATCACATACTGTTAAACCGATCCCAGCTTTTTTAGCGCCTGAAACGATAAGTGAAACCTTGTATCCCGCTATTACTACTACCACCAGTGTCATACTGTCATGGCCGTCTTTTTGTTGAAAATTTTGTCCAGCTCCTCTCTTGAACACAAACAGAGCTCGGGATTTGAATTAGATGTTGCTTCCTCATCTGCGTCCTCCGTGTACAAAGATTTTTTTTTACTTGGTCTTGGTCAACGGTTCGTGGTCAGACATTTGGACTAATAAACGCATTCTATTCGATCAACCTCCCGCGACATGAATCACTGGCTCCTACAAGTCGCAGCAGCAGACTAGTAGTCGTCACCGACGTGGACTGCCCAATCTGCCCAGCTACCCGCCGCGCTCTAGTGGCTGCACGCGACTGGACAATTCCACTTGGTCGTCGACGACTCGTCGTAGTCTACGCGCTAACTCGCTGTACGCATTGCATGGAATCAATCGGAAGCCATGTACTCCTATATAGTTGCATTTGTTGGTGGCGAAAGGTCGGAGGGATAGATCAATACGTCGCCGCCGCCACTTCGGAACGAGGGGATGGCAATTAGTGTGGTGCAAGTGTCTGCGCCATGGTTCCGGTCGTCGATCGTGCTCTTGGCTCTGCTCGCGGCGAACGCACCGCCTGTCCTGGGTGCCCAGGACACGGTCGCGGCGGACCGGCCACTCTCCGGCAACGGGAAGCTCGTCTCTCGGGGCGGCAAGTTTGCGCTGGGATTCTTTCAGGGAGGTAATTTGATTTCCTTCCTTGCATGCATTTCCTGCTTGTGTAATGTACTCTCTCCGTCTCAAAATATAAGCATTTATGAGTTTTATCAGAGTCAAATTCGCTCAACTTTGACTAATTATATTTATAAATTTAAATAATTTTTAATATAAAAAATTATATGTTATGAAAGTTTGTTTCATATATAATAAAACATCATTAATTTTTTATTATCAATGATCAATGTTAAAATAGTTTGAGACTAACCCAAAAAAAGCTTATATTTTGGGATAGAGAGAGTAATAAAGAGGTGTTTTGTTAGAGAAAATGTAACGCATTCAAACCACAAAAGGTATGTAAATACGTTACTTATGTTTGTTTACGAGTTCAACATAATCAGTTTCCAGGGAGTCCGATTACGGCGTGTACAAATTTGACTCTCCACCTTCCTAACCGGTATCATATCGATACCCCGCTGTATTTGAATTAGGAACCTTCATCAATTTGATTCCCCGGGTGATTTCTTTAGCTTCGAGTGTGCTTGATTGTACTCTTTTGATCAACATGATAGCTCAAGATTTGGTGCTACTTAATTTCATTACGTTACATTTTCTCAAACAAACGTTGTATTTGAATTAGGAACCATTTACAAAACCCAACCAAACAAAAGTTGTAATAACATATTGTAACACTTCGTGTTTCTGAATAAAGAAACCAAGCTATTCAAGTTCAAAATTATGGAATCCGAGCTCAATTAAGTTTGAACATTTAAAGCAAGTTCGAATTTCAAATTTCAAATCTTCAAGTTCAAAAAAATTTCAAATAATGTTGTGAAATAAAATTTCATTTGAAAGGTATTGAAAATATTTGAATTTAAGAAGTTTTTGTAAAATTTCCTTAAAAGTTTACAAGGCATAAATAATTGTTTCTTTCAAAATAGTTAATTGTTTTCCCCGAACTTTAAAATAAAATTTATTTCGAATTTGAAATTTACCCCAAAATAAAAGTTGTCCCTTTGAAAAGTTCTACCACTCTGCAAAGTTTTGAAATTTATGGAGCTCGGAATGTATAGATTTTGAAAGAAAAAGAGCAAGCCGTGCAGAAAATCGAGAAAAATCAAGGAAAAAGAGAAAATCCCGCGGGCCTGCCTGTCAGTGGCACTGTACGGCCTCCTCCTACCTCCTGTTGCCACCGCAGCCAGACAGCTGCCGCGCGCGCCGCATCGCCCAAGCGCAATAACGCCATGAAGCCGGCAGCGTGTCCCTCCCGAGTTATGGCGCGAAGGAGTACTCCCCGCCCCTGCCGAGCCCTCTCTTCCTCTCACTCGCTCAGCCGGCGCCATTTCTCTCTCGCGGAGCACCACCATGAACCACCCCGTCCGAGCTCGTCCCGGCCCCCAATCCGCCACGAGCAGCTGCGCTCTCAATCCCTAGAGTTTCACCGCACCCCAACTCGCCTTCCTCTCTACTGGAATCAGCGGAATCAAAATTCTCCCCATTTTCTAATTTTTGACTCGTCGGCCGTTCTTCCCCTATTCTAGCACGCCCGGTCGTGGATTTCCCCGTGTCCTTTTCGTTTTGGGTGGAGCACACCCAGGCTCACCACATAGAGGGGTTAATCAGCTGATTCCTTTGACTTGGCGCAGGAATTTTGGAAGACGCCGCCGTTCTCGGGGAAGACGATCACCCCGTTGATGCGCACCACCATACGAGCCTCCTCGTCAATCCCACAGTGAA
>BCLH01001130.1:31203-51402 GCA_001602315.1 Zoysia pacifica | reverse complement strand
GGCCCCTTTTTGGTGGCCAGCCCACCTAAGGCTGGTAAATTCTTTTTATTTGCAAATGTATTTATTTAATAGACCAGAACTGATTTCAATCTTCTAACATTCATAGAAACTTCATTATAACTCGAAAACTTGTGAAAGAAATTTTTTTAGCATCTTCTCACCTAGAACTACCTTCTGGAGCTAACCAAATTTCATTTTATGCATGAAATTAATTTAATCATTTCATATCACTAAATAATTCATTAATGCATTATCATTATTCTTTGGCATGATAATGAAATCTTAAAAAGTTTAATTTTCTGTTTCTTTTTTCAAAATTTGTGTTTTAGAAAATTTTTATTTTTATTTTCATTAAAAATACTTTTGTAAATGTTTTATTTTGTTTAAATAGTATTTAATTCATTATAAATCTATTTGATTTTGATAAATCCTGAAAAATTTTAAAAAAATCCTTTATAACTTTTTTGATTTTGTGAACAACTCAAATTATATTTTATGTGCTCGAAAACCATTTTAAAAGGAGTTTTATAACTAAATTTACTAGCCATCTTTTAAAAATAAAAAACTGTCATTGCTTGTGATTTTAATTCAGTTAAAAACTATCATAATTTATTTTCTTGCATATCATATCATATAGCACCCGACCCATCCAAAGATGAGCGTTGAGTTGTTCCTTTAGCAAAGGAAGTTAATTGTGAGCAAGCCTCGATGCATTAACCCCTTTTAACTTTTTATTTTATCAATGTGTATTGTAAGGTTAATGTGTTGTGCATTAAGTTTTTAGAGTTGTTTGAAAACCTAGAATTGCATGCTATGTACCTTATTATCCATGTCGAGTGTTGTTGGTACGGGTAATTCGATGTAGAGCTAGGCTAAGTTTTAGTTAACCGTAGCAGTCGAGTGAATAGAAAGTCACTCGCGAGCTATAGAAGTCGAGCGAAGAGATAGTCACTCGCAAGCTATACAAGTCGAGTGAAAGGATAGTCATTCGCAAGCTATAGAAGTTGAGTGAATGGAAAGTCACTCACGAGCTATAGATTTACCACACAATAATTAATCTGAGACCGGGCGGAGATAGTGTATAGGAGAGTTTGAGAAGGCTGGGCCTTCGCTGTGGTAGCCCCGTCTGTGTCATTAAGGACCGATTCGAGTGTGGTCCTGTTAAACAAGTTTGAACATATCTAATACATATTGGAATTATGGGCCCAGAAAACCGATATAGCTCAATACCACAGTGGTTGGACGAACTCTATCTCTCTTTTGGTGAGGAGTGAAGAAAGACTTGTGTCTAACCACAGATATGTCCTGAGTGGTGATCGCATGGAGGATCCTGTTCTTAGGAGAGGTACGCTTATCGCACCGACCCTATGGGTTGAACGAAAGGTTGCCACTTACAGCTTCCGGGAAGCGCGTACGTGTCGTGTATTTTGGGTTTTTCCAGCTGGTGTAAATCAATTATAATCGCTGCCCCTTAGAGTAACGAGTACCGCTTATTTATTATGTCACATCGTAGCAAAAATATAACAAATAATAATAATAATATGAACTGTTTGCTTAGTTTATAGCAATTGCTTGGCCACCATGTTTGATATAGTTTTATAGCGCAAATTAAATTTACCTTCGGTGAGCTTAATTTACCGTTAAAAATAAGACTACAAGGACTCACTATATTAGCGCTGATTTTGCCAATGGACATATCATGTGAGTCAACTTTACTATATTTTTGGAGTTGGCTGTAGTTGGCCACGTTGACGGATAAGACTTGCAGAGCATTTGAATGCTCAGAGCTTGACTCTCTGTGATTTTATGTGCAGGTGGTTTCTCTCTCTTCTCTTAACCAACTGACAGAAACAAACTCGAGGGTAGCTCGTTGGGAGCTCTGCTCGCCACGCTATTGTTTGTGCGCTGCTAGAGAATGTATCGTATGGACTCGATGACATCTTATGCATAGTTTTAGAAGACCTTAATTCAGGTTATCTCTTTCACGCTTTAAAAAAATCTTAGTTTTATAAACTTAAGCAACAGTTTGTAGTATATTTTATCGTACTTGAATTATACTGTTAGTACTCGCTTCGCCGAGTGATATCCGATAAGATCTTGTGGTTGATAGATCGTCTCTTCTTTGAGGCAGTTTGTCACACATACATTGATTACGATTATACAGTGTGTTTGATTACGATTGCGATACCGTTACTGAACTTGAACCAAACGCTACCTAAGAACTACTAGTGAAGGTTTCTGGAGAGCTATGGCCTATGGCGTTTATATGTGACATGTGCAAAGAATTGATGTGGAAAAGTACTTCATGTGTGTTTATTGAATTGCTCTGTTTGCAGCGGGAGGAAGCACCGGCAGCTGGTACGTCGGCATCTGGTACCATAACATCCCGAAGCGGACACCGGTGTGGGTGGCCAACCGCGACCGGCCTGTCTCCGACCCGGCGGCCTCGGGGCTTACCATCAGGGCCGACGGCAGCCTCGCCCTGCTCGACGCGTCCGGAGAGCTCTTCTGGTCGACGAACGTTAGCGCCGTCGATAACACCAAAGCCAAGAATGCAGACGTGACGGTAGCCATCCTCCTCGACACGGGCAACCTCGTGCTCGTTCCGTCGCGGAACGCCTCGGATGTGCTTTGGCAAAGCTTCGACCACATTGACAACACGTGGCTGCCCGGCGGGAGGCTGCGGCTGGACAAGGTCACGGGCGTCGCCCAAGGCATGACCTCGTGGCGGGGGCGCGGGGACCCGGCGCCGGGTCCGTACACGCTCCAGCTCGACCCGACCGGCGCGCAACAGTTCGCGCTGCTGCGGAAGGACACGCTGAAGTACTACTGGGCCACCGGCCTGTGGAACGGCCGTGGCTTCACCGGCGCGCCGGACTTCCCCGGGTCGGGATCGGGCTGCTGCTCCGGCTACTACCTCCTTTTTGCGGACAAAGACCGGGACAATTATTTCACATACGGTTTCACCGACAACTCCACGGTGATATACCGCATGGTCATGGACGTGTCCGGCCAGCTGCAGGGGTTGTTCTGGGTGGAGAACACGCAGGAGTGGGTCATGAAGTTCGCGCAGCCCACGAAACTGTGCTCCGTGCTGCGATACTGTGGCGCGTTCGGCGTTTGCAGCGAGGGAGGGTACACCGCGTGCAGCTGCGCCAGAGGGTTCAGCCCGCGGGACTTTGCGAGATGGAACCTTGGCGATTACACTACCGGCTGCGAGCGGAATGCCGAGCTGCACTGCAACAAGAACGGCAGCAATGGCGATTCTTCTGGCCGGTTGAAAGCAAAGGACGACGTGTTCTTTCCGATGCTTGTCACGAGGCTCCCCGACGACGGTCGCATTACCAGAGCCTCAAGCTCCGGCGACTGCGAGCGAGCGTGCCTTGGCGATTGCGCATGCTCAGCTTACGCGTACAATGGAAGCTGCGTTATGTGGAATGGTGATCTCCATAATCTGAAGGACACAAACGTTAGTTCGGCCGACACGGGGAGCTTGTACCTCCGGTTGGCCGCGCAAGAGCTGCCCAGCTCTAGGAGCCATAAACGGAAGACCATCGAGGTCGCCATTGGAGCACTCGTCATCTCCTGCTTCGTGGTCGCTGCATCCGTCCTCATCGTCCGTACAAGGATGGCACGACGATCAACAAAAGTCCAAGGCCATGAGGGCTGCGTGGCGAGCTACAAGTACCGCGACCTGCAGTCTTTCACCAAGAACTTCTCCGACAAGCTCGGAGGCGGCTCCTTCGGCTCGGTCTTCAGGGGGCAGCTCCCCGACCACACCACCATCGCAGTCAAGAAGCTGGAGGGCCTCCGTCAAGGCGAGAAGCAGTTCCGTGCGGAGGTGAGCACCCTGGGTACCATCCAGCACATCAACCTGATCCGTCTGCTGGGCTTCTGCTCCAGCGGTGGCGACCGGAAGCTGCTCGTATACGAGTACATGCCCAACGGCTCGCTGGACCGACATCTGTTCAGTGCCACTCTTTACGCGCTCAGCTGGCGCGCGCGGTACCAGATCGCGGTCGGCATCGCCAAGGGGCTCGCCTACCTGCACGACAATTGCCGGGACTGTATCATCCACTGCGACGTCAAGCCGGAGAATATCCTGCTGGACGCCGACTTCGCGCCCAAGGTAGCGGATTTCGGGCTAGCCAAGCCCGTCAACCGGGACTTCAGCCGGGTGCTGACCACCATGCGGGGCACCATCGGGTACCTCGCGCCCGAGTGGATCGGCGGCGAGCCCGTCACAGCCAAGGCCGACGTGTACAGCTACGGCATGATGCTTCTCGAGATCGTGTCCGGGAAGAGGAACGTCGTGCACGGGAAGACCGAATCCGGACCGGAGCCGTTGTCGGGAGGCGGCACGGGTAGTGAGCACGCTGCAGCGGAGTTCTTCCCCGTCCTGGCAGCGAAGAGGCTGGCGGAGGCCGAGGTGGACGTGATGACACTGTTGGACTCGAAGCTGAGAGGCGACGCGGACGCCAAGGAGGTGAGACGGGTGTGCAAGGTCGCCTGCTGGTGCATCCAGGACAAGGTCGACGTGCGCCCGATCATGGCGGAAGTGGTGAAGGTGCTGGAAGGAGTGACGGAGGTCGAGGTGCCGCCGGTGCCGAGGTACCTCGAAATACTCGCCGGACGGTGGATGATTGCGACAGATGACTACAGCTCATGATGCTAATTGCAAAATCTGTCTGCCCTATGTTGAGTTTCGCTGCAAAATGTGCGTTCTGAAGATAATTGCTTGCTCAGCTCACAACAGTAGCCGTAATGGATTGCTCAGAAATGCAATTCGGATCGCAGGGGTGCAGCAGCTCGTTCTTACTTATTCTTCGTGCGCAACGGTGACGACATGGCATCGTCTCCATTCTTGTGGTTGAGCAGCGCGTCCACCAGGAGTCAAGCAGCTGTGTTGTTGCGCCCAAACGGCGACAGTGTCGCTCGGCAGCATTGCCCATGGCTATTTTCTTCCACCTTGCTGTTGCCGCAAGCTTCAGAAACCAATCTAATAAAAATGAACTATTTTCAAATATTTTTCTATATCCTATGTTTATTGCTAACATTGTACAATTGTTCGTAATTAAGGATTATTAACAATGTGTCACACCTAATGAACTACGCGGAGTACTTGGGGATGTAGTCGCCTTAGAACCACACTGCCCTGGCCATGGGCTGCATTCTCTGGATGACCCCAGCAATGCAAACAGCCCACGACGCCAAATTTGTTTCACTGCAACGTGGAGCCCACCCGTCAGAGCTGAGTTCTAAGCCAATTTCTTGTGCTAGAGTACTCTTTTTATTTTGATTCAACTTTTAAACTTGAAACATGTATAGATTTCTTATATGTTATCCAAATTCAATATTTTTTAAAAAATCAGATATATCACGAGGATTTCTTTTCATCATGCTTCTCTATTCTAAATTTGTAGTATAGATCAATTTATACAAGAATTATCACTTTTCAACATTCTCTTCATTTTTTTATAAATCTTCAACGAATTGAATTTTTGAAATATTGTTCGTGTATATGTACTGTACACCTTATACACCTACAGGCCTATAAATTTTGTATAGATTTTTTTTGAAAAAAAATAGCGTTGTGTAAGTTTGAAATCCTCTCCATTTATCTAAAAACCAAATAACTTCAATGAAATTTGAGCATAAATTCACGTAGACGTATTTGAAAAAATATCCCTAAAACTTATAGAGGTTGCTTTTGCCTTAAAACACGCCCACAACAAATTAAGATCAAAAATCATTATATTGAAGATAAAAAAGGTAAACCCCCCCCCCCTTTTCATTTTGTTGTTTTTTTTATTCTACTCAAAATATGATGATTTTTGAACTCATATTTGGCGGACACATTTAATATAATCTTGCAAATCTAGGGTAATTTTGGTTAGATTTTTGAATTTTTTTTATACATGTAATATCTTAAAAAGCTTCAATTTAAACCGTCAATGTACTCTTTCGCTATATTAAAAAGGTATTCTTCGTAGGGCCTTTCACTAAGCTGGGCCGGGTGGCCCGGCCCGATAGGACATGACGGGTCATCGGCCCATAGCACGATTCGGCCGTGCCGTGCCAGCCCGGCAAGGCCTGAGTCCCAGCACTACTTGTGGGTAATAACAGTGTCCTAACAAAATTTTACACGACGAAAAGTCGTAACAGAGCACAGCACACGCGCCCTCCGATGTCGGACGATCAGAAGCTTCAGTCGCATCCTCTGAGGATGTCGGCGAGCCCCTTCCGCTGCTCGTCGGTGAGGTTCTCGGGGAACACGACGTCGAGCTTGACCCTGAGGTCCCCGCGCGCGCCCTTCTCGCCGTCGGCGACGGGCATGCCCGCGCCTCTGACGACCTTCACGTACCCGGGAAAGATGACCTCGTCGCGGAACCAGCAGCGCAGCTTCTCGCCGCCCAGCAGCCTGAACGAGAAGGACCAGCCGGTGAGCGCGCTCACCAGCGGCACCCGCGCCCTGAGCACGAGGTCGTCGCCGAGCCGCTTGAACCGCTTGTGCCGCTTCTCCGACACCACGAACACGGCGTCGCCCGCCAGGCAGCCTGGCCGCTCGTCGCCCATGCCTTTCAGCGTCACCTTTGTGCCTTTCCTCCACCCCGGCTTCACCCGGATGATCTGCGTCACCTCCTCCTTGGCGATCAGCCTGTCGGAAATGAATGGTTAGTGACTGATCATCAGCAGGGTAAAAATGTGGGCATTGCATGAGTGATAAGCAGGAGCCGTCAGTCAGAAGGGAAATGCACAGACACTGTCTGTCACTTCCTAATGCACCAAAGGACCACCTCTGATAGCCTTCGAAAGGAAGCCATTCCAACAAGCATGGACTGCAAAATCAAGATAAAGGGATAGACCCCAACTTCTCCATTCCAAATTTCAGAATCTTTGTCGCTCTCGTTAAGCCGTGACGTTGCTTTGTGTTGGGTTGAATATAAACAGTGTGATACAGAGATACTGATTCCCTGCCTAGAAGGCGATACCCATGCAGTGCCGCAGTGTCTCTCTTAGCTTGTTACTATTTTGCTGAGTAAATTTCATAAAACTGCAGATACTATGACAAAATTATTACAAAACGAAGGTGGTTCTTATTGAATCAGAATGTGATGATATTCGGTTTCAAAAACAAAAAGAATGTGATGATATTCCTTAGATTTGACCTGTTCACAAGCATTCACATAGAGGACTACATTGGATATTTGTTCCGAGATGTAGATGTTTGCATGTTGCAATCCTATGCGTATAGTATGAAAGACTGAGAAAGTAGCTATTGTCTTGTTTCGAAAAAAAATCTTGATTCCCCAAACCGAGTTCTCTGGATGGAAAACATCGCTAAACGACCATCATGCTGTCCAAGACACGTTAACACTGCACACAGGAATGACACTATTCGCCGTACGGTTTGTACGTCGTCCGTAGCAGAGTGACGGATGACAGCTTACCCGTTCTTGGTGACGACGTCGCGGGTGTACCTGACCTCCTTCTTGCACCCGCCGCAGAGCTCCTCGAGGGTGCACTCCAGCGCGCGCTCCAGCGGCGGCGCCTTGCGCACGACGCAGCTGGAGAACTCGGCGACCGCGCGCCGGCCGCCGCTCCCCACGTTGCTGCAGGCGCTGTACACGTTCTTCTTGATCGCCTCCCTCGGCGGCGTGCGCGGCGCGGTCGGCGCAGCGGCGCCCGCAGCCTTCTCGCTCCAGACCGCTCTCGCCACAGCCGCGCCCCCGCCGCCGCGGTCCTTCTCGGCGGGCCGAGTCCTGCCGCCTTGGCGCGCGGCGAACGCGGCCCTGTTCTCCTGCTCGTCCAGCAGCGCCTGAATGCGAGACACGTAACATAACGATCAGCATTCATGAAAGACGACGAACTCGCTTCGTGATCCATGGTCGGACGGTGCGAGGACCGGGGACTGAACCACCGATCGATCGACGATGAGTGGGCAGTCAGACCTCGTATGCCTCGGTGATGGCCTTGAACCGCGCCTCCGCCTCGGGCCTGGTCGCCGGCGGGTGCTTGTCGGGGTGCCACTGCCGCGCGAGGCTCTTGAAAGCCGCCCTGACCCCCTGCGGCGAGACGCCCCTATCCACGTGTAGGATCTCGTAGTACCGCTCCGGCGGCGTGTTCTCCATCGGTCGATCACCCCGCGCCGCCGGCTCACTGCACGCGAACGACGCCAAGACAAGGAAACGGATGAACAGAACAGCCGGGACCGAGCTGAGCGCGATCGATCGAGAGGATTCAGGCGGTGCAGTGACTCTTCGTCGTTGCTGGATGCTATAACGGGGCAGCGAGCAAGGACTGGATCGAGAGATGCGTGGCTGTTTTGTAGGGATGGACGCTTGGACTGGAGAGGGAGACGAGAGCGACGTGATGGCCTGATGCAGCGGTGGGTGCGAGGTACGAGTTGTCGTACGGCATGCGGGCCAAGTTGCCGCTATCCGGGTTGTGAACGGCAATGGCGGGTATCCCTTGTCGAAATGCGGACGACGCTGTTGCAGTTTTGCCACGCACCGGTGCAGCTTCGTTAGGTCGGGTGCCGCGAGATATGGGGTGGCGAGACGGATCGAGCGTGCTTGCCTGCCTGCGGATGTTCTTCCGAAGGATTGGTTGGGAGACATTAGTGTGCGAGGGACCTATCATGTGTTTCTGCCATGCATGTGTGTCTTACAGTTGCGTTTGAGCTCTGATTCAGATCGAAATATAAATTCACAGTTGCCTCTGAGCTCCGATTCTGATCCCTCGACCTCATCATGGAGATGTTTCACCGTTGGCAGGTGGGACAGTAGTGGCAAGTCCATATGTTGGTGACGCTAATCTCTCTAATGAGCATCTGACGAACTGGTTCGGAGGAGGGGATCTGATGGTCAGTGATCAATCAGGCTAACCCCATCCAACGCAAGGGGCCGTACTTGCCAAAACGGTTCGGACGCTTTCCGTTTGCACCGCTGTACTTTTTCAGGTGCCATCGAGAAGCCAGAGAACTCCAGGATCAGCGAGCGCCATGCGTAGGGATGCAATTTGTTGAGCCAGTTAACGGTGGAGCCATGCCATGGCCGCCACCTCCATCATCATGTCGGCGCCCCAAGGCCGTCTTCCTGCGATCGTGATCCGTCCGCTGTCTGCTATGCATGTGTGCCTGTCGAAAGCGGGGAGTACACTGGGAGCGAAAACACACCTCCTGAAATGATTATTCATTACCCTCGATGAATCTCTGAATGTCCATCTCAGAGGACCCTATGTCTATATTTCTTCTCTATGGATTAACCCTGCCACGTTGCTAGTCTTTGTCTCTTATTCTGCTCAAATCAGTATCACCGCTAATTTCTAACATTATTGTTGACCACCTCTAATCCTAGATAGTTGTTCGTACTGCTGGTTGATTTTCTTTATGTTCGCTGATCTAGTGGTCTAGTTATTGTTCCTTTCTCAATGTCTTTGTTGCGTGTTAACATCAGTGAGTGACCTGATATAACCTCAAAGATACGACCTTTCGAGCCAAGGTCCTTGATTTCAAATCTGTCGCATACAGATTGTGGCCTGTGTTTTGTTGTTGTCTGTGCGAGTGTCGGCAGACGACGACGCTGAAAGTATCTGGAAAATGGCGCAGATAAATTTTCGTGGACGATTTTCTGAAGCATTCATGAGTAGGGGGGACAAAGTTCTCGACCGTTGACAGTGGCAACCTCTCTAAACCGGTCCTGGTAAAAATTGTATTTACGAGATCTTCCCCAAAAATATGCATTTATGATCACTTATGATTTTTTTCTATATTATTTTCAAGTTTTCAAAATCTTGAAAATATGTGATCTTTTGGGATTCAGAGGCAGACAACAATGATACAGAATTGTCGATGTCTCAATTTTCACTCTCGAACAGGCGTCGATCAAAACCAAAATTTATTGAAGACGTTCGTAGGCCTTGCCTTAAATACGAACGGTCATATGTGAAACAGCCACCCATGACTCTACGACGCACGACGCGGCATTTGAAGCACGATTGATTAGCAAAGAGTTAACAACAATTAAAAGACCATTATGCTTAATAGCCACGCTCGTTGTAATTAAAAATAGACGTTATCAGCGTTATGACGTGGTGATTGTGATTACCACGAGAGGCACGTCCTCCCTATAAATATGTAACCTGTCCGACAAGGTAAGACATTTATTTTCAGAGCAAGAGAACACACGTACACTCATTGGACATAGGGTTGTTATCTTCCGGGAGGCCCGAACCAGTCTAAACCACTCATGTTAGTCCTCTTCGTGATTAGCTTTATAATACTCACATATTTGACCCTATTTACAATTTCTGTCGATCTTCCGAACTCGTATTTCGATCGTCGATAGAGGCACACCAAGTAGGGGGAGTGTGAGGTGAAGTTAGTCCAACTTTTAGTCATGGCTTTCGCAAGCAACCTCGTGTTCCCGGCTAGCACCACTTTCCGTTCGGAACATTAGTTTTTGTCGCCGATGAAAAAGGTTATTTGGCCCATCGTTCGGAGTTCCTAAAAGCTTTTTCTCAAATTTCATTTCAGATGCCTACTACGATTGAGACATCGAGTGTTCCACTCGGGTCCCGATCATCCGTTGGTCTTTCAAAGGATCAATTGGAGCAACTACCAACCCAGTCCAAAGTGATTCTTAACTTTGTCAATAACAAGTTCCCTGGGCTGAGGCTGGAATGATACAACTCTAGTAGCAACAGCAACAACGACTGCACTGACGATGATTTCGGCTCTGATAAAGATTATCCCTCAAGAATGGGGTATCCGGAGTGGAATCGTAACATTGTGATGCAACAGATCAATGTGACTGGAAGGAATGATCCAGCACCTTCTGCTGGGTCATCGAGTAATCTTCTCACCATTGGTTCTAGTACACTCAGGACTAACTTACTAAGTCCCTCGGTAAGAAATCTACAAACCGATTTTAAGCTACTCGTCTCCAAATAATTGTAGAGTGCATGCAGTATTTGGCAGACGATGGTTCGCCCTTGACGCCATTGGTTCAGCAAAGATTAGAGATTGTGGGTCGCATAGGCCATGCTATGCCATCAGGTCAAAATTAGCCTAAGGCTTCACGCCGTGGCAATTCTCATAGAGGTATGTCCTCCCGAAGAGCACCCTCTGCTTCGGCCATATCTCCCCTGCAGAGACACCGTCTCTCTGTCAGAGATTTACGACATAGCCTCGACAGACAACGAAATCAAAGGGGTCAATCTGGTGAACACCCGCGCAGACATCATCCGCGTAATGACATTGATGCCAACAGGCGTCATAGAGAGGCAGCTGAAATTGCTACTCATCGGGCTCGATCGAGCCGGAGCTCATTTAAGGCTCTTGCTTCAAGTCATCGTCAAGTTCAGTGGCCTGAGAAATTCAAGTCAGACTTGATCGAGAAGTATGACGGATCATCAAATCTTAAAGAATTCTTTCAGGTTTACTCCACAGTTATAGAAGCCGCTGAGGGAGATGATAGAGTAAAGGCTAATTACTTGGCTACTGCTCTGTTAGGACCAGCCCGATCGTGGCAGATGAATCTTCCCGAGTCCACGTTCTGTACTTGAGATCAGTTCTACGCAACCTTCATCGAGAATTTACAGGGGACTTTTGAAAGGGCCTCGACAGCGAAAAACCTTCGAACCATCAAGCAAAAGCTCGATGAGAGTCTTCGGGATTATGTGAAGATGTTCAGTCAGACGAGAAATTCTATTCCTCATATTGAAGATCTGCAGGTCATTATAGCCCTCAAAGAAGGAGTATCTAAAGTGTACACCGCAGAACGGCTAGCCATCGAGGAACCACAAACAGTGGGTCACCTCTTGACATTCGCCGAAACCTGCATCAATGCATCAGAAGCTCGAGCCCGAATTACGAGAGAAGCCAAGACTAAGAGTTCTCGCAAAAAATCTGATGATCGAGAGCTCAATGTCGCTAAAAAAGAAGGCAGTGAACGTCATGAATAGAAGAAGCGACTCTTCGACAGACCCGAAGATGCAAAGAAGTGATGTCCGGTTCATCGATCAAGGTTCCATAACTACACTAATTGCACTTAATACATTGATCAAAAGAAAAAAGATATTCCAAAACCTCCAGCAACAGCTCGACCCGAGGCTCCGGTCAGGAGCCGTCGGAGGGTTGAGGAGGAAGATGAAGAATTCCCCGAAGTTAACATGATCTTCGATGGAAGTACTACGGTTTCATCTAAAACCCAGTACAAAAAGTACGAGCGGGAGGTACTCAATGCCGTTCCCGTTGGCAAAAAGATTCGGTGGTATGAAGTCCCGATCACGTTTGGCCCTGAAGATCATCAAAGATGGAGCTGTCTACCAGGAACTTGCCGTTCGTCGTCAAGATACCAATCCACCGCAACAATGTTGCCAAGACTCTCGTCGATACAGGTGCGGCCTTGAACCTCCTTATGAAGCGTACTTATGAGAAAATAGGTTTGCCATTAGCAGCATTGCAGCCTGTGGATGAAAGATTCCACGGAGTCATTCTAGGGGTTTCATCAAAGCCTTTAGGAAAGATTGATCTGACCGTTGCTTGCGGTCACGGATACAACAAGCGTCGAGAAGTCCTCACCTTCGAGGTGGCAAATTTCGATTCGGCGTACAACCGTATCCTCGAGAGACCATTCCTCCTAAAGTTCATGGCTGTTGTTCATTCAGCTTACGTCATGATGAAGTTGCCAAGACCCCTAGGGGTCATCACAATCGTCTCTGATCTTAAAGAGGCGGTCAAGTGCGATATCAATTCTTTGATCCGTGTAGGTCACTTCAAGCAAGAAGTTTTGGAATCCAGTTCTTCGAAGCAAGCCCGAACAGATGGTGGTGTGATACTTGTCTTACCAAAACACACTATCAAAGTTCCCGAAGTGCCGGTTCTCAAAGTCTTGGCTCCTGAAAAAGAAATTGTGCTGTCACCAGCATCGAACAAGAATATTCCGCTGGACCCTAATGAGCCAGCGAAGCAAGTTGTCATTGGGGGCTTCTTATCCCCGAAATAGGAACTCACGCTCATCACTTTCCTTTGGGCAAATGCCGATATCTTTCAATGGATACCTTCGGATCTGACCGGGATCCACAGGAAGGTGATTGAGCACAAGTTGGGAATTGATCCGGTTCTCAAGCCGGTCAAGCAAAAAGAACGGAGGTATACTCCAAACAGGCACGACGCCATTCTCGAGGAAATCACTACGCTTTTACAAGTCGGGTTCATTAAAACAGTGGATTATCCTACATAGCTAGCAAATCCTGTATTAGTGAAAAAGCCAGATGGTTCGTGGCGGATGTGTATCGACTATACGTTTTTGAATAAAGCATGTCGTAAAGATGAGTATCCTCTGCCTCGAATTGATCATTTATTCTCAAAAAATTGTTTCTATCATATAAGGAAGCTTTAGCCATCCTGTATGGTTCAATAAAGTGCTCCTTTCCTTTTACCATTCAGGCTCTCTATCTTGGCCGCCGACAGTAACACAAGATATGACTCTGATAGGCACTTGCGGCCATTTATCATTAATGATCTTTTCATATCACCATTCGGCTCTCTATCTTGGCCGTCGGACAGTAACACAAGATATGACCCTGATAGGCACTTGCGGTCACTTATCATCAATGATCTTTACAGATCAGCATTCAGGCTCTCTATCTTGACTGCCAGACGATAACACAAGATATAAGTCTGATAGACATTTGCGGCCACTTATCGTCAATGATCTTTACAGATCACCATTCAGGCTCTCTATCTTGACTGCCAGACGATAACACAAGATATAACTCTGATAGACATTTGCGGCCACTTATCGTCAATGATCTTTACAGATCACCATTCAGGCTCTCTATTTTGGCCGCCGGACCGTTACACAAGATACGATACGACTCTGATAGGCACTTGCGGCTATCTCTAGGAGTGATTTTCTTAAAACAACTATCTTATACAGCTATGAGCTTGATCACACCAACCCACCATAGGCACCACCTATCTACCTCTTGACATAGCGATTTTAGACACAAATGTCTTTCACAAGGCTCAAATCCTAAAATACTTATCAAGTCCGTATGATTTACTTTAAGTTCTTTTCTACACGCACATATACATTGCGTACAGAAAGCAAGAGGCTACATATATCATACTCGTAAATGATTGTGTAAATTACAATCGATATATACTATACATTAGTTTTCATCTGAATAGTGGTCAGTACTGCTAAGATCTTCTATAAATGACTTAGCAGCATCAACCACATCTTCTACAAGCTTGTGGCATTGTTCAGATGAAGAACATTGAAATCCAGAACAAACCAAAGAAACATCCAGATCAAGATAATGACTTTTGATGCAGGCAAGCATATATGATGCTCCGGTGACCATATCTTCAGAAGATGATGACTTCTTTTCAGCTTCAGCAGCTTCCAACTTGGATTTGATAGTCTCTAGTTCAATGGTTACCTTTTGAAGTTGCTTGCCCTTGTTGGTAATCTCTGACCTAGCACTTTCCAATTCTTTTGATATGTTCTAGATCTGTTTGTCCTTTTCATCAGATTTCTTTGCCAATTCTGCATATATAAGTTAGATAAGATATAGTTCAAAGAACAAAACAAGTTATGTTGCTCAAACATAGGCACATACTCTTTGTCACTTCTTTCAAGTTAGAAAATTTCTCTTGCATTTTAGCAAAATCTGTTGCCTGGAGTCTTGCTTTTTCTTAAGCAGCATCAATTAAAGATCCAGCAGCAGTGCAAGAGTCGACAACTTGTGTCCGCAAGGCATCAGCTTGTTTCTGCAGGATAACTAATAAATTCATAACAGCTTTCCAAATAGATGAGAAGACTTTCTGATAATCATCTGCAGTTTCTTTTGTCTCATCTGTCCTTGAGGAAGCAATGGCAGAAACAATCCTAGAAACTCTGAATAGGCTAACAATTTGTTGTTCAAAGTTTTCTAAAGGGCAAGGTCTGGATCGATTCCCAGCCAGCATTCACAGAGCATTGCAAATATGCTTAAAGAAGCCACGGCACTGGGTTTAAGGTGTACCAACTCTATCTTATAATTTTGACAGACAGATATGAAGAATTCTGAAACAGGAACACAAAATCCACAGAGAATGTGTGATTCAAAAACCGCCAATTGTCCATCAGAAGGCCCTGCATAATCCTTAACCTCTGGAATCTCAGATATTACAAATTCAGGGATGATACCTCAGTCATACTTGCTCCTCAGTCTCTTCTGAGTCATGGTTGTGGTCTTTCAGTACTTCGTCTTGTCCTCTTCATTTCCTGAGGCCGTGGCACTGCGAGCCAAAGGAGGAGACATGGAAGAACTATCAGATCCTGAATGTCTGGGCGAGGACATAATCTAGAAGATGATTTGAGGGCGACGGAGAGTGTCGCTCAAGTGGCGATGCTTGGATTGCAAAAAAAGGAATGGAGAACAGCACTGAGAAAGTGGAAAAACTTTCTCTCAAAATGCAAGGCCTAATAAAAACACAACAGTGACAGTTATTGAAATTCGAATCGACAAAGCTTCTCTGGGAAGGAACCCCAAATGCCCGATGTGCTTAATGCACGCAAGGGGCTAAATGCCCAAACAGTTATTAGCCTAAGGAGAAGCGGCAAAACGCCTGATATGCTTAATGCACGCAAGAGACTCAATGCTCGAACAGCTATCGGTCCGAGGAAAGCGGCAAATGCCCGATGTGCTTAACGCATGCAAGGTGCTCAATGCTCGAACACCCAAAGTGCTCAACACACTTTAACAGGGACCCACGGCATCCTCTTTCTCACATTCGATGAGCCCAACGCTCACAAGGGGCTCGGGCGTTAAATGGGTTCAGTCGTTTGTGACTCTTTATGTCAAAGGTGCTTAACACGCTTGAAGAATTCAAATATCAATATTTGAACGTCAGAAGAGACTAATTCTGAGTATGAATGGTTTGGCTAACCATAGTTGCAGTAATGCACTAAGAAAAGTAAGCCCGAACAAGTATATATCACATTTTTGGAATGAAGAAAGCTTCATAGAAGATGATATAAGACTTTTCTACCACCACAGTTACATTATTGGTTCAAGAACTACAGTTAAGAGGAAAAAGTTCTAAACCTAAACAGAGCTATTATCCCCTTCATTCTTGGATGGAGACTTCTTCTGAGCAAAAATAGGAGACCAGGGTTCCCCTGGCTAGCCTCTTCTTCTTCTCCTCCTCTCCCTTAGGAAGACATTCAAGGAATAATGCCTTGAGTGAGGAAAAATCGAAAGAGGAGCTTCAGCGCCCTCGTCCTCTCCATCATCATCCTCTCCTTCAGAGTCACTCAAGACTACCACCTCATCAGGGCTTGGCACCCTCCGGTGGCTTTTATTCAAATCAACATGAGAGACACTGAGCAAATTCAGCATCTCCAGAAGTGTCGAGATCAGCTTCTAGATCCACAATATTCGGGTCGTCTTCCTCCATCAACTTAGGAAATCCACCAGGAGGGACCCCATATACCTCCTCAATGGTGGGTAACCAGGGAGAAGGAATACGATCTGCCGGATCTCTTGACATGGCAGGGGCTGGAGGCTCCTGCACCCCTGCGAAAGAAGAATCCTCTCCAACACTCGTCGATGAAGATCGGATCCTCTTGGTGAAGCGCTTCTTGCCCATGGTTACGCCTGGACGATTATTACGCAAGGATATGAGAGAAATGGAGAAAGGAAGTGTTTTTAAGAAGAACTTCATCCTGTCCACCCAATTTATAAGCGGTGAACGATCCTTCGAGATCTCAAAAGACACCTAGTTTTTTCTCTCTGACGGTGAAAAGCACAACGCTCGGACGGGTCAGAAGCAGGAATCGAGGCGGCAGAAATAAAGATGAAAATTGAAGCCAACCGTCGAGTCTTGTTATTTGAACATCTCCTCAAGTTTGCAGCAGCAATGGCAGAGAGGAGGTACGGTTCGATCTTTTCAATCAAGTTACCGAAAACAAAAGGCAGGCATTCACTTGGAGACATGTTCAGAGGCTTATGTCGATGCCTCAATTTTTGCCTCTCGAACAGGCGTGGGCCGAAACCAAAATTTACCGAAGACTTTCGTGGACTTTGGCCCAAATACGAATGGTCATCTGTGGAACAGCTACCCACGACCCCACGAAACACGACGCGGCATTTGAAGCACGATTGATTGCCATGGAGTTAATGTCAATTAAAGGGTCGTTATGCTTAATAGCCGCGTTTGTTGCAATTAGAAATAGACGTTATCAGCGTTACGATGTGGTAATTGTCATTACCACAAGAGGCGCATCCCTGCTATAAATATATAACCTACTCGACAGGGTAAGACATCTATTTTTAGAGCAAGAGAACACACATATACTCACTGAACGTAGGTTTGTTATCCTTCGAGCGGCTTGAACCAGTCTAAACCACTCGTGACAGTCTTATTCGTGATTAGCTTCGCAATACTCACACATTCGACCATGTTTACAATATTTGCCGATCTCTCAAGCTCGTATTTCGGTCGTCGACAGGAATGATATTAAAGTATACTCCCTCTATTCTTTAATTGATGTCGTTGTTAACTTTTAAATTCAACTTTGATCCTTCGTCTTATTCAAAAAATTTGCTCTAATGTGTAAAATTTTAAATTTTAAGTTATGATTCAAATAACTCTAATGGTAAATCAAATTATATCAAAATATATGAAATTTATAAAAAAAATTAATAAAATAAATGGTCAAAGTTGATTGTAAAAGTCAACGACGACATCCCATCAATTTAAAAACGAAGAGAGTAACAAATAAGGATATATACGATGGTAAAATAGGGCGCAGGTAAATGGTGCATAAACATGGCGCAGCCCTGTCCTCTATCATCGAGAGAGGTGAGGAGGTCATATGATGGTTTTGGAGCGTGCGTGCGGGACGAGTGAGCAGCACCATCTGCTCGATTTTGATAGATGGAGTGGCCATTGAAACTCAGTGAATATTCATTCAGAATCTACTCCACCTACAGTAGGTTTCAAATTCAGGGTGGGCCGGAAAAAATTTTCAATCGCTCTGAAGGTGAAGATGAATTTTTCTTTGCTATAATTTCAGAAAAATTGATAAAATATCTCTAACTCTTTTTCATATTTCACTAATCGAGAATCAAACAACTTGCGTGTAAATAAAATGCTAAGAATTTGTTATGCCACAAATCGTAGAATGGAAATCGAAAGAGGAGGACGACGATTGAGCTTTGCTGCTAGTTGCGTATTTTGCCAGATAGAGAGCAGAATGAGAGTGTCGGCGTTCTGACCACCGACATAGTGAATATACGATCGTGGGGGTGGTGTGCTTTCGGACTCCGAAGGGCCCGGTCTGAAGAAGACTCGAGGGGATTTTTTACCTGGTTCAGGCCACACGAACGGTGTAATATCCTACGTCTAGGGGACAGATTATCTCAAGTATAATGTTACAAGGCGGGATCCTCTCTTCGCGGGAGGACCCAGAATGTGAGTGAATGGGAGTGCTTGCTCGGGAAGGCGCAAGGATCCCCGGGTTCTGATAGAGCTCGAGTTTGTCTTTCGTGTGTTTGTGGCTGTTGTTTATGGTGGTGTTCGACCGTCGTTGTCTATCGTTCCCCGGGCCTCCCTTTATATAGGAGGGGGCCCTGGGGTTACAAGTAATGGGTCCTACACGATCCTGCCGTCTCGCCGATAGGTGGGACCTCCAGTCGTTGTCGCCATCATTTCGTTCCGTCCAGGCGTGGTCGCGACCGTCGTGTCGTGCGCAGCGGCGGATACAGTGATGTTCGTCCGGCGCCACTGTGCCAGCTACAGTGCTGTCCCGTCGTGTCTGGCAGCCGTTGCAGCTTTCTGCTGGAGTGTCGCCGTGGTGAATCCCGTCCTGTCTCGTCGGGACGGATGGCAGCTGGTCCTCAGAGTAAATGTACCATAATGCGGTACCTATCTCCTGGGGGTCGCTCCCGGGGATCGATTTTCGGAGCCCGAGGTCTTCGCGCCTCTGCGCGGCCAAGATGACCGCCGTAGGTCGTCGCCGAGGGGTCGGAACCCGTGGCATCCGACCCCCTACTTTTTCCCGTTAGAGTGCGATCTGTTGGGTACCTGGGGTACGTGATCCCGACAGTAGCCCCCGAGCTTGATGCCGCTCGAGGTCTCTGGTTGAGGCGGCGTCGGGCTGGTCGTTTCCAAAGTTTGTCGTGTTCCTACGGGTGCGCACGAGCGCGCCCGTAGGGCGTAGCCCCCGAGCCCTCGAGCGACCCGGAGGGTCGGTCGTGGGCTGAAGCGTTGTGCGGACCACCTTTCGTTTGTGGTTGATCGTGTCGGAACCGCTCCGCCGGGTCGACACCCGGTCGCTCGGTAGGGCGTCTGAAGAGCTCAGTTTTGGTGTGGTTTGTCCGGAGTCGATGCCATGCCTAGGCCGAGGCCATGGTCGGCGTTCGATTGTTCGGATTGGCCCGATGTCCTTGGCTGTCGGTCAGCCGATCGCAAGGGGGTTCGCTATGGGCCCAGCCCTCGAGCTTTGAGGCGATCCTGGGAGCTGATGGGGCAGCGCCGACGCTCGGGGTCGGGCTGAGGCTGGCCTTGGCTTTTTCGTTCCACAGAATGACGGGAGAAGGCCGGTTTCGACGCGGTCCTTGCCCATGGTCGTCGTCACGCCTAGGCCGGGGCCATGATCAGCGTACGATCGTTCGGGTTGGCCCGATGGCCTCGGCTGTCGGTCAGCCGACCGTTAGAAGTTTCGTTCTGCGTGCGCGCATCGTTCCGACCTTCGAGGTCGGGCCGAGGTCGTTCTCGGTCTTTCGTTCAGTGAGACGCCTAGGTCGGACCGGTTCGGTGCGGTTCCTGCCCATGATCAGCGTCGCGCCTAGGCTTAGCCGTGATCAGCGCCTGAACGTATGGTTCGGCCCGGCGGCCTTGGCTGTCGGTCAGCCAGATGCGGGGGGCTTCGTTCAGTCGCCTTCCCCTCATTTGGACCCGTCGTTGCGGTTACGTGGATCGGACGGCTCCCGTGCCTCCACGTGGAGGGCAATCGGGCCGTCCAGAAATTCGAGCCGCCGGTCGATCCGAGCGATTGATTTGAATTCTCGATCGGACGGTGTTGTGGGTGCGGCGGTTCGTGCGCCCGCGTCGCGTCGCCTGCCAGACGTGCTCTGGCAACCGTCCCGTCGGTGTAATTGTCACCGTCCTGTCCGCGGCGGAGGCGGCAAGGTGCG
>BCLH01001129.1:27631-97009 GCA_001602315.1 Zoysia pacifica | reverse complement strand
CGGCAGGTGCGCCGGCGCCGCGGCGGAGGAGGCCGTGCCGCCGCTGGTCGCGGGCTTCATGGGCTGCGCCCGCGGGCCGAGGCCCCGGTTCCGCTGCAGGTGGAGCTGGGCCTGGATGAACTGCATCTGGGCCGGGGTCAGCTGGGCCGCCGGGCCCACGCAGGGGAACCCGCCGCCGTGTCCGGCTGCGGCTCCCGCGGGGAACGACGCCGGCGGAGCGTCGAGGATAAAAGTCTCGAGCGCCCGCATCAGGTCCTCACCAGTACTAGGCTGGTTTATAGCAGCAGCCATCAAACCTTTTTGTATGAATCTACTAACACTATTTTTTTGGTTTTGGCAACAGAAACTAAAAAAATAAATAGCCTTGTTCTTAACCAGGATCAAAGAACAGGCAGATCTACTGCTACTGACCAATAACCAGAGGCAGTTCAAGGAGGCGCGCTAAAAGAACCCCTCTTGTGCCTGGCGCCTGTATATATCCCACAACAAAAAAACTGAATAAAAAAAGGGACTACTACTAGATCAGATACCAGAAACTAAACGGGTCTGGAACTCGATCTACAGTCTATCAAACCAAGAAGACCACTGATGCTACGAGAAGACTGTCGGCGACGGTGTGGGATGGAGTTTACCTGGACGGATCGGAAGACCTCGCTCAAGACTAAACTTCACCAACCTCGCTCGAACCTCACCGGAGACCTGTGGGGGGATGGATCAGGGCTCTGTTGGATGGGGCTTGATGGCTTTCTGTCGCTGGAGTGCGGTGGCGTTCTCGTTGTGATGAACTGGGGATGATGGATGGCTTGGTGCTGGATTGGGGAATGAAGATGAGGGGAGGCGCTCTTTTATAGCCATCGAGGCAGTATTATCCTCACACTATCCCGCTGGCATGGCAATCGCTTTGCTCATCGCGCTTTCGAACCAAGCCCACGACCGCGGGAAGCTTCGTCGAGGTCGCTGACGCGCGGCCCCTAGCTGACGACCGCCGGGCTCGAGTGGCTCCAACGCGGCACGGTACGCGCTGCGCGGCAACCGCGACGGCGTCACGTGTGCGCTCCACCGGCACGTGTCCGTAGTGGTACCGGAACGTGTCGGTTGGAGGTGCGTGGCGCGGAACCACTGGACGCGGCGCTGTTTGCTGTTCGGTGGGTGTGCCCCCGAGGCCCGGGGCGCGGGCGTCGGGCGCGCGTCTCGGCGACGATAGCGTTCAGGGCGCCGGTGATTTTCCTTTTTCTTTTTCTTTTTTTGCTTTCCTGGTTTTGTGCGACGGTTCTCTTTTTTTGTGGGCTCGGTGATTTGTTTGCTTGATCTTCTAGCTTTTTTGACGACCCGGTCGTAAAGGAGTTTTCAGATGAACTTTCTGCGTCAGAAGATTTTGTGACATCCGATTTACGGGAATTCCCATGCAAAAAAATTGTGTACGACATTACGTGTTGAACATGTTATGCTTTTATCTGGATAGCTATTGGCTGATCGCGATTGCGATCAATTTTCGTCCAATTTATATGGATTCCTTGATAAAAAAAATACTACTACTATAGTATCATACTATCAAATAATACAATTAAACCACACATTCTAGCATATTCTTGAACATGGCGTGCTTTTATTTGGATAGTTGATGGATGATTGTGATAGATTTTCATTACTTGTTGCTGGGGTTTGTGACATACCTATATACTTTTTCTAATTTTTTTATTTATTAACATACCAGAGTATGCATTTTTTCAGTTTTCTACATTCTCGAATACTAATAATTGATATGATCTTCTAAAAAATCATGAGGATAGAAAATACCATCAATTTTATCTCTGACATGTGTCCCTGTGGCCCACTCATCTTTATATACGAATCTTGAAACACATTGTCGAGCTCTCCCGTCATCAGATGAATTTTAACCGTCAGATCTGTGATCGAAATGGGATCCCCGCCGTTCCCTAACGCTCCCGGCCATCCCCCGTTCCCATCGTCCCGACTTTCCCACCCCCACCCTCGCAGCCGGCCCGCTCTCCCGCTCCCGCCACCACCGCCCCGACGACTCCGACGACGAGATCCGCCTCTCCCCCAGGCTACCACCCGGCCCGTGAGCAACGCGCCGTCTCCTCTGCACCCTGGCCGCGCCGCACCGGCCACCGCCTGCTCCGCCCCCCTTCCCTGCTCCTCCTACGTCGCCCCTGCCTTTCTCGCATGTCCACGGCTCCCCGCCCCCTCCTCACACGCCGTCGGGGCGAGGGTGCTTGGACAGATGTAAATCAAGAAAGCTGGAGGTGCTTACCGCTGGGCGCCCCTGCCCCTGCCCCTGCCCCTACTGGAGTCTTTGTAGGGGATCGTGAGACCTCAGCTGGATGCTTCAAGCTGTGCTGCGCTTGTAATTCCCACCATCAAGTCCGCTCTGTAAAATCTGATCTGTTTTGTACTAGAACTAAGCATTCGGGTGGGGAGTGATGAATTTGGGATTGATTTTGATTTGGTTGTAATGGATAGCTACTCCCACTTTTAGTGGAGTATAAAGGGGTGTATTTTGATATATGAGATTCATACTAATTGGATCTGGGCAATTTCTGTATTAGATGCAATCTATTTGTTGATTGAGCACCATGCCCTGAATGTTCTTAAAAATTTCATCATTTATATAGCTGATGCATTCTTTCTTTGTACATTATTTTTGTGACTTACCTATCATGCATACTCTCTTGATTTACATTATTTTTGTGCATATGTACTGAAAGTTACCTGAACCAAAGCTGATTTTTTTTTTTTTTTTGTCATGCCTAAAATGGTGGAAGGGTCGCGGATCAGATATGTACCCGACGGTGGCCCTAATGGCGAAGGACGCTCTGGCCATGCCCACAAGCAGCCAGCTTTCTGTCTCTCTGTCGCTTGTATGTTGCCATTTTTGGCTTCTAATATGTATTACATCTGTCCAAGCCCCTTGTCATTCCCAAGTTTTTTTTTTCTAGGAATCAAAATGTCACCTTATTCAGTTTGGAACCAAGTTAAATAAAACTAATTTTTCTAATTCTACCGTGTATAAGTATATATTTTTAATATAGCATCAAGTGGTGAAAATACTCTCTCTCTCTCTTTTTACCAACATGGTACACCATTGGACAGGGTGATCTGGCGCGGCAGTTGCCGCGCCATCTTTCTAGTCTCATCCTAACTTGCGATCGCATGCACGAGCCACTTTGCACAACGTTGGGATGTTATTTCAACCTAATTATTTGATAATCTGTATCCATGAAGAGGGGAGGAGGCTCTTTTCTACGAACTACGAATACACATATGCTCAAGCAACTACTTCACAAATACAAGATGCAGGATAAGACCTTCGTAGCATGCAAGCGATAACCATGGCGTGGTAAAGTTTTGAAGATAGATAGGGTCAGTGAGGTCGCATATTTTTGTTTGGAAACTATCGCTGCCTATATAATATATGTTGAAATGTGAGCACTTCAAATAAATTGTTGTGGTCAAGGTGCAGGAGTTTGAGTGTAGCTCGTGAAGTCAAATTCTCCCCAATTATTATCCAACACAACACACGCTAGGTAGTAGGCTCTTGCGTATCCAATCAGTTGAACAGCTAGTTGTTTGAGGTGTACATGTGCAAGTAGAGCTGTTAGACGTTGTTACTAGTTCAAGTTTAGTATTTCTGTAAAGTAATCTTTTTGTGCTATAATCCACATATATCGGTACAGGTGAGAACACATTATTCTTTCCTAGGAAATATGAACGAAAAGCAAATAAATTCTACCTCCATTATTGGCTTATATATATCTTCAACAAATGCAACATGGGTCTCGACGGGAAGGCACGCACCTCAATCATTAATCCATCCACAGGACTACTTCATTCCTCTAGATCAGCATCTAGTTCTTCCACACTATCATATCTTCCCATATTTTATCCTCATTGAAAGAATAACATCTTTTATTCTGCCTGATTGCAGGAAAAAGAAAAGAGTACAGTACCTCCCATGTTCCTCGTCCTCCTGCGGAGCCTTCGCGGATGGATCGTTGCCGGAAACAAAGGGTTTTGCTAGGAAGGACCACAGGTCCACGGCGTCAGCATGGACCAGGCATGGATCTCCATGAACCCTAGTAGACTGTTGCCCACTGCTCAAGCCAACGATCGTCTCAGGCTCTCGTACTGCACGCAGACTGATAGTCCCCATCTCTTGCAATATCCCAGTGACCGATCGACAGATGTCTCCTACTGTAACTTGCCATGCAAGTGCTGCCGCTCCTGTGGTCCAAATACACTGCAGCTGGGAGGAACCAAACCCTATTGCATTGCTTGCAGTAGTCCACTGAATAAGTTTGAAAGGATGCGCTGAGCTTCTACACAACGGCCGAGGGATGAGGATCCTCTAAATTTGTGAATTGTGCATTAATACTCATTGACGTGTGAGTCCAGTTCCACACAGTGGTGAAGCTAGAGAAATATAGTGAGGGTGCATAACTTCATTAGACATAAAAAGATGGTCAAATTTAACTCTTGATGGGTTCATGAAATTGAATTTTGAGGGTGCACATATGGTGAAAAATAACTAATTATAAGTAAATTTTTGTTTTTTGGTTGCATTTGCACCCAGCACTATGGTAGCTTTGCCAGTGGTCCCACTGACTAGAAAACTAATTCAGAGGATCCAAATCCAATGCCGTGCAACGGTTGTCATCTTCACCCGTGAAACGTGAATCCGGACGTCCTGATCAAAATGTATAGTACTACTCCTACTCCTACTCGACGAGGAACAGATGCGCCTTCGGAGTTGCCGATTGGCTGCGGCAGGAGACCGAGGTGTGAATCTTGACGAGGAGTTCACTCCACGGCCACGGCCATGTGACGGCCGCCTTGGCTCTGGAGCTACGCTCCGCTGGGACTGGGAGAATGTGAGGTTCATACACATGGCCTTCCGTCTTTTCCAGTGAAGCTGATCGAACGCAAGTTCTGGTTGAGTGTGGCTCGAAGTTTTATTGCCGAGAGATTCGCGCATCGATAGGTGCATGAATCAGCTACACGGACTCCAGAGTCCAGCCGATAGATTTAGGGCGTTCGAGGTCTCGGATTCTGCTGTCCGCTGCTACGCCAACCCAGTTTGCTTCGGGCTGATCAAAATATAGTACTGCAAGCGTAGTACCGTTGGCTAAAATCGGGTTCATGCATCATAACGTGTACATGCACCAACCGGCAACAACCGCCGTGGCCGAGACAACCGTGTAACTGGATTCCAACGGAGGCCATTGCTGGTCCGGCTTGCCACCGTCGACCTCAATCCACTCCATGTCATAGTTGGTACTGATATGCTCAACTCGGTAGGACGACAAGGCCCTCCGGTTCAAAACAAAGTCCTTTTGAATATTGTCTTAGTTAAACTTTAGGAAATATAAATTACAAATAAGCTTTTACTTACTAAGTTTAGAAATATAAAAAACATATGATTAGATTTATGTTAAACAATGCATTTTCATAAAATATACAAGTCATTTTTTGATAAATATTTTTATAGAAAATAATAGTCGTTATTTAAAACGACTTCCTTCTTGTATCGGAGGAAGTATAAAATTTTCAATCTCTGCTTCCAATTATCTGCAGGTGACTGGCAGTTTGTTTGCGTGGATATTCCCATTGGGTGCCTAATCATTTTTCTGGTACTTATTCGAATATTTAGGTTCTGTTTAGAACTAGTGTAGATTATTAAAAACTAGATTATGGAGATAGTTTTTATAATCTGATTTATAAACATAATTTGAATGGTAGCGTTTGAATGCCAGATTATATAAACTAGTTTTTAAATTTTCTCTTATCTAAGGACATGTTTGCCCTTTATTTCTTAAATAGGTGTGACATGCAGTGGCAAATCTTTGTAATAATTAGCTGATATTAATGAAAGGTAATTTGTTTTTTAATAGTCACAATCAAATTTTAGCTGAGGTATGAATTTATATAAGAGAAATTTCCTTCCCTGCCCTTAAAATTTTCAACACTTCTTTTTCTTAACCCTTTTCGAGTTGAACTTTCCTATGAGGTCGGAATACCAATTTTGATTCCTTTCTTGGCCTTCCGTCAAATCCTGTTAGCTTCCACCATTAAGTTACTCTTCTAAGCAATGCAAATTGACTATTTTGCTCTTCTAGGTAACTTGCGTTAGTTATGTTGTAAACCAAGAAACAAATACTTCCTCGGATCGAAAAATTTTGAAATTTTACAGAGGCATAAAATACTTTACATGGAACAACTTTTGTTTTGGGCTCATGTTAAAATTCTAAATAAAATTTATTTTATAAATTTAGAAAACATCTAACTTGTTTGAAGATTTCCTGAATTTATAAAATAAAATTTATTTAGAATTTTAACATGGTCCCAAAATGAAAGTTGTTCCATGTGAAGTGTTTTATGACTTTGCAAAATTTCAGATTTTTATGAGCACAGAAAGTATATATTTTTGGATTTGGAATAGAGCTAATTGGAGTTGTCTCAAAGGGCAACATAGTCAATTCACAAAGGTAACTTAACGGTAGAAACTAACAGGAGTTGACGGAAGCTCAAGAAAGGAATCAAAATTAGAATTATGTCCTTATAAGGAAGTTCATTTTGAAAAAGCGAAGGACGGAAGTGTTGAAAATTTTAAGGTCAAAAGAAGGAATTTTCTCCTTATCTCTACTCTTAAAAAGAATAGTTTTTCTTTTCTATGTCCACACGGTAAAATGTCTTCAACAGCGATGAGTTAGATTACATGCACACGAAAAATACACCTAGAGTTATTTCTTTTTACAAATCTAATAGATGAAATCTCTCCACAGACACTATTTACAAAGCTAACAGATGTGCTCTTCCGGATCTCTTAGATAATAGCTCCACACGGATCATTATTAGTTAACAAAACACAACTATCTAGAACAAATCCAAAGAAAGTGGTTAAAAAATAAAACAAATTTATTTTCTATGTACACATTAAAACTACCGTGCTAATGCTATGGTCCCAAGTGAGATCCAAATCAACGTGTGTACGTATGATGTCTGTTCGAGTTCAAATGAAAATTCATTTTGAATTCAGAAAAATAAAATCAACCAGGTCCACTCTGTGATGTCGTAAACATTACCAACTCGTGTGTCAATAATTAAGAAGAATTTGGATATTAAACGTTATTTTCAAATACTGTACATAAGGAAGAGAGGGTGTTTCTTTATCTCTACTCTTAAAAAGTACAATTTTTTTCTATAACACATAGTAAAATATCTCAAACAGAGACGGATTGGACTACGTGTGCACGAAAAATACACTCAAAATTACCTTTTTTCTGATGGTTAAAACCTCTTCATAGACATTATTTACAAATTTTACGGCAAATCTCCTAGATCTTGAACTTACACAGATTATTATTAGTTAACAAAACACAATTATCTGAAACAAATATATGAGATCTAAGAAAAAATGTTGAAAAACAAAATAAATTCATTTTAACTTTAATATATTATTTTTAAGTTAATATTTTTCTTTATACCGTAGCGTTAGCACAAGTATCGAGACTATATAATCTAAGGGTTCAAGTTTTATAATCTAAGTAATAAATTGGCATATTTAAAATCAGTAGAAATTATATAATGTGGTTTATGATAATCTGAGTGGTTCCAAATAGAACCCAAGGTTTGTTCGCAACAAATTGCTGTCCATTTGCAAAGAAACCGTTGGGCGAAGTTGCCAGGTTGGGGTTGCAAGTGTCGTTGTCGAATCATGTCCAATCAGAGCAAAACGGTTTTCAGACTCCTAAATAAGTATATGAACACTTACAGGCAGTGAAGGTTTGACACCCCAGATGCATCTGCCCCAAATGCATGGCTAAACGAATAAAAAGAATCTTCTGGTGGGCAAACTATATATTTCCCTGGAAATACGCATGCATAAAGAAAAAGGAGGGCTAAGGGTCATGCTTATGACCTGCAAATTCAGTTGAAACACACAACTCTGTTCGAAATGCACTATCTACGAATGCAGCTCCATCTGGAATTTGCCAATGGCAACACAAGGATGCACATTACAGCGTGAGAGTTTAAAAAGCATGCAAGCATGCTACAAATTCAGATGCAGCAAAAGCAAAGAGAAGCTCAGGAGAATTTTGTTAAAGAACTACTACCTCTGTTCAAAAATATAAATATTTCTAAATTTGAATAAAATCAACTTATTTTAACTTTAACTAATAATATTAAAAAATTACATAATTTTTAATATAAAAATATACTTTTTTATGAAAATTTATTTCATAATAAATTCAAAAAATATAATTTTTATATGATAAAACATTATTCATTATATATTATTAGTGGTCAAAACGATAAAATTTTTACTTTAACTAAACCTAAAAATACTTATATTTTAAAACGGAAAGAGTATATACATTGATTCGGTTAAATGAAACAAAAAAGCTATACATATGGTACCAACTTCAGTTTCTGAAGACAATCGAGCGACCATATTACTAGTAAGAAACAAAACCCCAAGAATTTTATACAGTTACAGATATCTCATCTGAAGAAGCCTCAGATGCTGCAGCCAGAAAACTTGAAGGCAGAAAATTATTCAATGGGCTTTTCTACAGAATCATGCAGTCATCGCAGCACACGGTAAAACATTGGAATTCAATGTTCCACTTTCGGGGAATTACTATGAAACCGCGTTTCACCAAGCCAATGGTATCACAACAAACTGTTCAAGTAATGATGTTGATGCCTCTTTGTGAACTCTACGAGGCCTCCATAGGTTTGGTCCGCTATGCCAACATAAAAGGCCTCGGTGTCCGGGCTGAATGACAAGCCTGCTATCTCCCCAAACAAATCAATTTCATGAGATTTCCCATAGTCCGCATGGGAATCATATATGTGGACAAAATCAACAGGCTCGGATGTAGCCAGGAAGCGCCCATCTGAAGAGAATTTGATACACCGAATCGAGCCCATCCTTCCACCAAGCACAGCTAAGGACTGCGATAGGTTTCTAATGTCCCACAGCCTACATGTTGTGTCTTGACTCCCAGTGGCCAAGATGTTGCCATTAGGATGCCAGGCAGACGCAAAAGAGTAATCAAGGTGGCCCTTCAGAGCGCCAATGGCCTGAAGTAATAATATATACAAATCTTATGTGTTTGTATAAAAGAAATACTGATAGCCTGAAATTTAGCAAAGAAAATATACTTAAGAACTTACCTTGCCGCAGTTGGGATCCACTACCAACCCATTCTCATGATCCCCAAGTACAGCAAACATCTTCCCGTTCGGGCTCACAGAAACACTCTGAAAAAAAAATGTTTAGTAACTACCACAAGAGTATATGTGTGTAGCAGAAGGGAATATACAAACGGCTACTTACATTCACCGACCATGGGAAGGTGTAATGCTTAAGGAGGTCAAAGTACTCGATGTCAAAAATTCTGATAGACCTGTCATTGTTAGCGGCTGCCAACCGTCTAGATCCACTGGAATATACATTTAGCAAGCTGTCAGCTCAAGTATGAATACTAGCAATATCAACTGAGAAAGCATTGAGTCTTACTTAGGATCTTGATAGATCTCTAGAGAGTTGGTGATAGCATTTTCTTCATCAGTTACCCTTGTGCTGAAAACTATGCCATCATCATCCAGGCGCTAATACAAACCAAAGACATTATTAATTACATGAGTTAATAGACCAAATTAAAAGATTTCAAAGCAAAAAAATATATGCAATGCAAATACCTTGCATATAAGCTCTCCCTGAAAGCCACCAAGTATCAATAAATTACTATCCACAGTCATGGTTGTAACCTGGACCATAGCAACTGACTGCGAACCATGCCCTCGCTGTCAAGGAACAAGAAAAAATGATAGTTTGGACCAAAAGGAATTGAACCTACATAATAAATACAGAATGCATGAAGATGCACAAGCACATACCTGTTTCGGCACAATGGAATCATCAGCATTTATCAGCTCAGTGCTTCTCTGTTCCAAAGATGACCAGTGCATCACTGATTGGTTGTGCATCGTGTAAACATCATGCTTGGTAGCTGCCCAGACCAAATTCCTTAGCTGCATATCAAAATATCAAGTAAAAGCAAATTGAGAACAGGTGACCTGTGCAGTGTGGATTAGCGTGTGACATGTGGAATGTTTTTGTGGATACAATGCGGATTCAATAAAAACAAGTAAAAACCATATAGGAAATACTTTATCTCTACATAATTACATTGGCAAGCAGATGATTTAATTGTTATCGGACATCGAGTAATGTTTACAAGATAAGTATGTGTAAGTTAGTTAGTGCACTGATATTCTGTCAAAACCAGGGAGAAAGTTAGACCTGAAAATGTACGATTGAAGGCCGAGCGCGCCTTGTGTTGTAGTGGAAATCATAGTAAGGGCTGTCCTCTTCCACTTGTTTGCACTCCTGGAAGACCCAAGAAAAGTTAGGTAGTCAAAAAATGCCGAAGATGTAATTCTCTCCTAGTTGTTTCATTACAATATTTTACTCACGACCACCATATAGAATGAACTTTCATAATGGCAATAGTGTTAGTTACAAACAAACCACAGATAAATCTTTTCTAAAGCAGTGTTATGAAACTGAACCCTGTTCAGGAAAACCAACAAAGCCAGTGTTCAAGACATATGAGAAATTATTACAGGCACTGATTCATTGACATTTGAAATGATGAAGGATACAAGGATAGATGACAGCAAACGTTTATTATATTTTCATAATTTATGGTAAAATATTCTACCTTCCATGCTGAGTGGCAAAAATAGTTAGGAACTGCTCATGGTTGAAAATGGTCAGGCTTACATTTTTACAGGTAAATTACAGAGGATAATATTTAACCCACCAGATAGCCTCAGGAGTGGTGCTTAAAAATAGTCTTTAAAGTTTGTGTTGTGGAACGTTGCTGGGAGCCTCAGCCCACTGCACAGGAAGAGAGAGACCCAGTCTTCTTCTCTCTCTCTCTCTCTCCCTCTCTACCTGCAGCTGCCTTTATAGGCATAGGCGCTAGGGATAACTAACTTTATAGACTAACAACTTGATCTTATCTACTTAACAAGCTAACAACCTGATCTTATCTTCCTAACAAACTCTAATAAACTAACTGATAACTACAGCAGCTGTTTGCATTTCTGAAATTTCATATATAACTAAAATCTACTAGGTCAACTAGGATTATGATATTTGTAACACAAAAAATTAGCTGCTCATAGCAACCAAGGATGATTTAGGATCAATATAATTGTCCCACCAAGCAAGCTACATAGTAAACACCCTAAGCAAGCTATACAGTAAACAATCTAAGCAAGCTACAGAGTAAATATCACGCGTGCAAACATTCATTTGCGCTGGTTGTCTCTAATGTGTGTGATGTTGACCATTTTGGCCTTATCCTTGAAACCCTACCATATTCATAGACACAAACAGAAGCTGTGCTACATGGTAAACTTATTTTACATCTTATTAGTTCAGCAACTTCTCAGAATGAACTTAAAAAAAACTTATTTTTCAGCCGTTTTTCACCACTTGTTCAAATAATTTGCTTTTTTAACAAGTTCCAATTGTGCCAAACAGGACCCATAGACTGAGAAGAGACAAGGAAGCCGGCAAGGGCACAAACAGATGTGCAAAATATTCACTTTACACGTGTTATGAAGTCATGAACAAATCCTGATACTGCACTCATATGTTTATGGTTACACTCAACAGGAAAAATCAGTCATGTTTCACGCCACATCAAAATAAGAGAAGGTCATGCATTATAGATATGCACCCTTGCTTAGGTAATGAACTAAAGATCACTGTTTCTATCCCTCCGTTCTCAAATTGTTGCCATTAGGACACCAATTTCAGTCCAAATGGCAACAATTTAAAAATAGAGTAATTCATATCGAAATTCATCATTTCTACGGGTGGTTTGCTAAAAATTGTCTTCCACACTGTTTCGGGGGGAAAATAAGCAACTCTGTACCTGCAAAGCATCCTCCCGGGCGTAACTGAGGTTCTGATAGTTCCTATAGTTCTTCATCTTCATGTCCCGGTACTGATCCCTACCGAAGAGCATACTGTCCCACGGGATCCCCTGCATGTCCTTCCCGTCAGCGATGTCAGCCACGGACACGTCCGGCAGCATGCCATCCTGCAGCACGAACACCAACCAGTAAGAAAAAAAAATTAAAAACTTTCCCCGTGAGAAATGAAATCTACCAGTCCCGACCGGAATACGCGCGCGCGCGCAAGCAATCGGGCGTCGAAGCAAGGCGGTGGTAGGCACCTGGTCGTAGTTAACGACGTTGCCGAAGAGCTCGTTCTGGTTGGCCTCACCGAAGGGGTTGTTCTCGCCCTGGTCTTCCACGAGCTCCTGAATGCTCTCGAGGATGAACTGGAGGTTGTCCTCCAGCTCGAACTCGTCCATAATCTCCCACCCCGCCGCCGCTGCCAGATTGGAATCCGGTAGCAACACCACCCTGCAGAAACCAAATTACCCATCGTGAACACAAGGCCGCGGATTTCTGACCTAGCCACCAACCCCAAAATTCCCCAGGAAAAAAAAAAAAGAAGCAGGCGCCCAGATCGAAACGCAAATTCCGGAAGGAAAGCAGACGAACCCAGAGAGCGAATTCGCGAGGGCTCACCTCGATCGAGCGGATCCGGAGACGGATTTAGGGATTGAATGCGCAGGAGAATCGTGCGCGCGGGATGAAGACGGCGAAAGACGGAAAGACGAGGCGACGCGGGACGGTTAGGGAGCCTACGCAGCACCTACGCCGGGGGGGGGGGGGGGGGGGGGGGGGGGGGGGGGGGGGGGGGGGGGGGGGTCAGTGGGTACCGTGGCAGGGGCGCAGGGCGGTGCCGGTGCCGTACGGCCTAAGGATCCGGGCGAGTCTGGTGGGGCGTCGGTTCGGATGACGCGGTGGCCGGGGTTAGACGTCCACGTGAAGGCCACAGCTGCAGGGCTGCTATTTTTTTTTTCCCGAACGGCCAATTTTTTAGTTTTAAAATTTTTAAATTTGAGTACATAGTTCTAGGCGTATTAAGAATACACAACACTCTACAAACGCTAAATGACAACAAGAGTATTGCAATCATTTTATAGCTTAATGCTATTTATTTTTGTAGTAGTTCAAGTGCATGTCTTACGCTACAAGGCAGCATAACACCATGTAATCTCTCTTCAATATGGGAAGACAACTTAAATCTTAGATGTAACCCAAATTATTTTCAATATATAGTACTACTTATAATATGTATCACAATTTACATCTTAGACTAACTAATGTAAAAAAATAATTATTATTATTAATTAAACTCTCTTTACCTGGGATTAATCAAGAGAGATGCTAGCTTTTATCAAGTCTACTTTGGAATAAAGAAAATTCACATGAATCAGTTTACACCAATCGAGTATTGCCATACGACTTGTCGGTTGGTAGCTGAAAGGCGATGTAAAGGGCAATTACATGGATCACCATATGGTTCGGAAATTGTGCAAAAGACTGTATGAAGAACATTTATAAAGATGCTGCTGTAATTACCAGGTCTGATCAGAGATCACTCTTAATGGTTGATCATATTGGGCAAAATTAAAAAATTAATGATTTAATGCAACTGAAAATAGTATATTAATGTAGTATCACTCTGAAGCTATGTTATCCTCGTTTACATTGTGCAGTGATCAAGTGAACTTCTAAAATACTCATTAAAAATATTTTTTTATTTCTGTTACTCTAGAGCAAGTTTGATTTACTTAATAACGTGTCAGATGATATGAGAAACTAAGAATAAATTTGCATGACCTTAAATTCATAACCTTACTAGATACTCTCTGCATCAAAAAATAGTAGCTTTTCAAATGCTACTATTTTTTTTCGGATGGAGTATCCATTACACAGGCGGTATTAAGCTAGTAATATGATAAACTCTACCTACTAAGCTATCATCTTACATGTAAGGGAGAGAATGAAAAAGACAGTGTCTTGCTTAAAGATTCGAGATTATGAAAAAAATAAAGTCATGACCTGTACGCATATTAATAAATAATTTGTCGAAATTTGAGTACATGGTTCACAGTAATTGAACTGTTTTTCCTCAGCTTTATTTTTAAGTTGATTTCATTTGATTGTTTGAACATCACGTGATTGCAGTGAGAAAAAACCTTATGCCCACATCATGCGATGCTAAACACAGGGCTAGCTTTAAGAGCTTCTAGATGTATCGATGACTACTGTAGATATACACGTCTATGCCGAGATAGCGGTTGGAGTTCGCCATTGTCAGAATAATATCCCCGGGCACTTACGGCCTGGGATTACTCAACGGTCCACACTCTTCGTGGATCCGAATGAAGAATCCTGCAAGATTTTACGAAGCCTAACCAAGAGGGTCGAACGTACCCAGTCACAAGAGCCACCTCGACCTCTGTAGCGTCGGAGGCAACATAACGTCAAAATAGCCAAGCAACCGACTTACTTTCTGATCTCAGGATCCCAAGCAACTGACTTACTTTTCGATCTCAGGGTCGGACGATCAACCCACGACAAGGCCCCTGCCAACACAGAGATTTCTGGCGATTGTACAAAGCGGCAGGGCGGTAAAGCAAACGGTAAAGCAACTTTGTCCCCCTAGCGCTGAACAGGGGATAGGCCAAAGACGACAGCTGACGCCAGAGGACCGTCCAGCGCTAGAGGATCACCTGGAACATTCTTGAAGATGCTGTTGACCCCATCCGTCAGATGGGGCTCGGTTCCGTGGGGGCTAAATTTGGTGGCGACCCCACTCGTCAGAGGAAGCACCATCCTGCAGGGACCAAATTTGGCTATGCCCCACCTGTCATAAGACATCTAGTTCTGTGAGCGTCAAGTTTCATTGTGACTCCCACCTATCAGGGAGCCACCCGTCTTACCCCGCATTAACCCCATTCGGCCTCTATATAAAGACCCATCAGGGACCTCCGTACAACGAGAGAGAAATACATAGAGTAAGATAGCTATACACCCACAAAGGCGCGCTAGGGACTCTGCCCATGTAAGAGCTTTTCGACCATTGTAACCCACTCGATCATACGTGAGTTCATCGATTCCGACCCCTAGACGTAGGGTATTACACCTCGCAGTGGTCCGAACTAGGTTACATTCTGGAGTCTATCACGAATTAGGCCATATCGGTTAGGAAGAACCACACCGTACCTTCTCTGATCTGCAAATTCGTACTGTGCTGGAGTACGAAATACTAACAGTTGACGCGCCAGGTAGGGGTGCCCGTGGTGTGTTTCGCTTCGTCATCGATGGCCTCGATCTTTGCTCTGGTGGGAGAGGCTTCGGTCTCCTGCCTGCGCTTCGAGAATTTCACGATCGACTTGAATCCGGACGGCCAATCGTGGCGTGTCCCCATCTTCTCCGTTGGCCAGGCCTTCCGCTTCGGGAGACTGGATTTCATTGCCAACACGACGGCAAGCTTCGTCTCCGAGTGTCGCATGCCAAGCGCACGGCCCGGCATCATTGGATTCGCACTGCGTTGGGTCATGACCCTTCGCGCGAGTGTTTCATGCTCCATGGCACAAGTGCTGGGGGTATGCCCCTCAACACTATACCTGATGGCGATACTTCGCCAGGGCACCGAGCGACAAGCATCATGGAGGAGGCACTACGTCGCAGATCTTCGGCTAAGAGAGCCGATTCCGCTCGATAAGGCGGGTCGCCACCTCCAGCTACCGCCGATCTTCAGAGTCCGGCCCGCATCGCCTACCAGCAGATCATGATGGCGGATACGCCCACCTTCGACCGCGCGATCGACAACGTGGCCGCGGCCACGAAAATCTTTCGCGAGTCTGTGACTCCGGCAAACCCTATGGTCGTCAAAACCCATCCCGTCTCCGCGCATTCCTCGACGCTCACTCTAGCAGCAAGAGACCAGGGTGCCTCCACCCCCGCAACCGTCTGAGGTTCGTAGCAGCCAACAACAAGGTGGCAAGATGGATTGTTCAGATCCTCCGCCTGCTACCATCCGACGGCGCCTCGGCCCCGACCGTGATGCTCGTCACACTATCGACGCCCGACAACAATCCCGAGCCGATCTCCACGCTGAGTCACACCGGGAACGAACTCTCAGGTACTCCGAACATCGTCGTCGGGAACGAACCCCCAACTACTGCGCCCGTCGGCATGCCCATAGCTACTCGCGGAGCCTCAGCCCCGATGGGGTTGGGCTCCGCGCCTTTGGATACGCCATTCGACACACGCAGTTTTTGGATCGATTTCGCGCGCCCTCCAACATCATCAAGTACATCGGTGAGACCAACCCTGCTCATTGGCTCAAAGATTATCGTCTCGCCTGCAGAGCCAGAGGCGCGAATGATCTGTTCACCATCCAGTACCTGCCACTCTTCCTATCCGACTCGGCCAGGGGGTGGCTCGAGCACCTTCTCGAGGGGAGCATTTGAGACTGGGTCGACCTTTGTGAAGTCTTCATCGGCAACTTCCAGTGGACCTACAGGCGTCCAGGGAACTCTTGGGACCTGAGGAACTGCAAGCAACAACTTGACGAATCGCCCCGCGACTACATCCAGCGCTTTTTGCGCAAGCGGAACGAGTTACCCGAAGTGAGCGACACCGACGTCATTAACGCCTTCAACAACGATACAACTTCCAAGACCCTCGTCCACAAATTAGGGCGTAAAAACCCTCAGACGGCCTATGCGCTGCTCGACATTGTCACCACCTTCGCCGCCGGAGAGGAGGCTGTCCAAGCCAACTTCGATCGGGGTTGGGACAAGGATAAGGAAAAGTCCAAGTCCGACCGCAAGTCTAACCAATGCCTCGACCAGCGTTTCGACCATCGGGACAATCGGGCCAGTGGCGGCTCCCGCAGCAAGAAACCCTAGAACGGTCGGCAGCACGATGACGAGTTCGTGGCCGTCGCCGAACATCGGCCCCGACCCCAAGCCAAGGCTCCATCAAAGCACGACAACTACTTCGAGAAGTTTCTGGAGAAGCCATGTCCGAACCACTCCACTCCGGCCCAGCACCACTACAAGGACTGCCGCCTGATGCAGTACTTCTAGAGGGGCCATCTCCATGTCCAACCATGTCCACCTCAACGCCCCGACCCTTCGGAGAAGGGTGCCAAGGAGAAGGCCGACCCCACCTTTCCTGAACCTAAAGGCTGCCTCATGATTTTCGGTGGGCCGTGGGCTTATGAGCTCCGACGTAGCCAGAAGCTGCTTTGGCGAGAAGTCAACTTCGCCAACCCTGCTGTACCAACCTACCTCAAGTGGTCGGAGGCGCCCATCACCTTCGACAGGTCCGACCACCCTGACCGAGTGCCTCAACCAGAGCGTTTTCCCTTGGTGCTTGGCCCCATCGTCGACAACATGCACCTCACCAAGGTTTTCATGGATGGTGGGAGTGCCCTCAACATCCTTTACATCGACACCTTCAACTCCATGAAGCTCTCACGGTCGGATCTCCGGCCAAGCTATGCTCCGTTCCATGGGGTGATCCCTATGGACCGCGCCGTCCCCATGGGACAGATCGACGTCTCAGTCACCTTTGGCGATCGCTACAACTTCAAGACTGAGACCCTCACCTTTGAGGTGGTCGATTTTGACGGAATCTACCACGCCATCCTTGGCCAGCCCGCTTACGCCGAGTTCATAGTCGTCTTGAGCTACGTCTACCTCAAGTTAAAGATGCCGGGTCCTAAAGGCGTCATCACCGTAGCTTCACACATCAAGCAGGCCCTCGCCTATGAGCAAGAAAGCTTTGAACTGGCCATCACCCTCATGGGGGCGGTCGAGCTGAAAGAGATCCGAAAGTCTCAAGGGTCGGCTTCGACCCTGACCCTCGACTCCAAGCCGTCAACCTCTACGTGTTTCGAGCCGGATAGTGACTCCAAGGAGATCATCCTCGACCCATCCGACCCCTCCAAGAAGGCTTGGGTCAGAACAACGCTCTCCAACAAATAGGAAAGCGCGGTCGTCGACTTCCTTATCCAAAATCAAGACATCTTCGCCTGGGCACCCTCTGATATGCCAGGCATCCCGAAGTAGATCGCCGAGCACTCTTTCAACATCAAGCCTGAATCTAGAACCGTACAGCAACGACTCCGATGCTTTAACGATGAGAAGAAGAAGGCCATTGGGGAAGAAATCACCAAGCTGCTTGATGCTAAGTTCATTCGTGAGGTCTACCACCTCGAGTGGCTAGCCAACCCTGTAATGGTCAAGAAAAAGAATGGTAAATGGAGGATGTGTGTTGATTATAGGCAACAAGACATGCCCAAAGGATCTGTTTCTTTTGCCGCGCATAGATCAGGTGGTCGATTCCACGGTTGGCTGCGAGACCCTTAATTTTCTTGATGCGTACTTCGAGTACCATCAGATTTCTATGCGAGGTCCCGACCAGCCCGCAACGTCCTTGATCACTCCGTTCGGTTCCTTCTGTTACGTTACGATGTCTTTCGGGTTTAAGAATGCCGGTGTGACATATCCGTGCTGCATGCAAATGTGTTTCCATGACCAATTGAGTCAGAACCTTGAAGTCTACGTCGACGACATCGTTATCAAGACCCGCAACGCCGATGGCCTCCTCATCACGGACCTAGAAGAGACTTTCGCTAACCTCCGACGGTACCACGTGAGGCTCAACCCCAAGAAGTGCGTCTTCGGCTCAGGCAAGCCGCTTGAGTTCATCATTTTCGAGCGTGGCATCGAAGCCAACCCTGAGAAAATAGCCGCGATCCTAAATCTCGGCCCCGTCAAGAATGTCAAAGGTGTCTAGAGGCTCACCGGATGCCTCGCGGCCCTTAGCCGCTTCATCTCCCGACTCGATGAGAAGACAATGCCTTTTTACCGACTGCTACGCAAATTCGACCATTTCACCTAGACTGCCGAGGCCCAGGAAGAATTCGAGCAACTAAAGACCTCGCTGTCCTCACCGCCGGTCCTTGCTTTGCTGACCCTCGGAGAAGTTCTACTACTGTACATCTCTGCCACCTCTATGGTGGTCAGTACCGCCCTTGTCGTCAAGCGCTCGGAGGAGGCTCGGGCTTTGAAAGTCCACCGGCCCATTTACTTCATCAGTGAAGTGCTCGCCGACGCCAAAACCCGCTACACGTAAGTGGAGAAGCTAATCTACGCCGTCCTCATCACCAAGCGCAAGCTATGCCACTACTTCGACAGCCACTCCGTCCAAGTGGTCACAAGCTTCCCACTCGAGGAGGTCATTACCAACAAAGATGCGGTTGGCCAGATTGCCACATGGGCAATGAAACTCATGGGCCACGACATCTCCTACATGCCTTGACAAGCCATCAAGTCTCAAGTTCTCACCGATTTCATCGCTGAGTGGACCGAAGCTCAAGAGCAGTTAACCCCTGTCGACCTAGAGCACTGGACCATGTTCTTTGACGGCTCGTGCATGCTCCGAGGCTTAGGGGCTGGCGTCCTCCTCATCTCTCCAAAAGGCGATAAGTTTCGCTAGTGCTCCAAATCCATTTCTGTGCCTCAAACAACATTGCCGAATACGAAGCTCTCCTTCACGGTCTGCGAATGGCAATCACTCTCAGCGTCTGACGGCTCTACGTCAAGGGTGACTCTGAGCTTGTCGTGAACCAAGTCATGAAATCCTCAAGCTGCTGTGACCCAAAGATGGAAGCCTATTGTCCAAAAGTTCGCAAGCTCAAAGATAAGTTCGACGGGTTCGAGCTCCACCACGTTCTACGTCGTGACAATGAAGCGGCCGATTACCTCGCCACAATGGCATCAGGGAGGGACCCTGTGCTTGATGACGTTTTCCTTGAAGTCCTCACCGAGCCAACCATCAAGATCAAAGAGGAGGCTGACCCCTCGTCCGACGCCTCGGTCGGCTAGCCAACCCCTACAGTTTTGACCCCAGGGTCAGAAGTGATGGCCATCATTCCCGACCTGTCTCAAGACATCTTTGCCTTCCTCCAATATGGCACGCTTCTGGCCGACACTAACGAAGCCCGACGCATCTCTCGACGAGCAAAAGCTTACACCATCATCAATGATGAGCAATACAAGCGAAGTACCAGTGGTATTCTTCAACGCTGCATTCCTCGAGAGGACGGTCAGCATATCTTCGACGACATTCACTCAGGAATTTGCGGGCATCATGTCGCCTCGAGGACCCTGATGGGAAAAGCTTTCCGCCAAGGATTCTATTGGCCTACAGCTGTTGCCGACGCTAAGCAATTGGTTCACACCTACCGAGGGTGCCAGTACGATGCTCGACAGACCCATCTGCCGGCTCAAGAGCTCCAAACAATTCTGATCACGTGGCCCTTTGCAGTCTGGGGCCTCGACATCCTTGGGCCCTTCCGAAAAGCGCCCGGGGGATTCACCCACCTCTTCATCGCTGTCGATAAGTTCACTAAATGGATTGAAGCCAAGCCGGTGCCCTTTATCAGCGCTGGTCGGGCGGTTGAGTTCTTCTACGACATCATCTATCGCTTTGGCGTCCCGAACTCCATCATCACCGATAATGGTGCGCAGTTCATCGATCGACAGTTTTAGAATTATGTGAGGAGTACCATATCCGACTAGACTTCGCATCCATGGCCCATCCGAGGACCAACGTACAGGTTGAACGCGCAAATGGCATGGTGCTCCAGGGGATCAAGCTCTGAATCTGCAACTACGTTTGGAATGCGGCCGGACGATGGGCCCAGGAGCTCCCCTCTGTACTCTGGGGCCTGCGGATGATCCCCAACCGAACGACAGGCTTCACTCCGCTCTTCATGGCATTCGGCGCTGAAGCCATTTTGCCAACCGATATCGACTACGATTCCCCGCGAGTCCGGGCCTACAACAAAGAAGCATCAGAAGATGCATGACATGATGCCCTGGATCAACTTGATGAAGCACGCGACGTCGCTATCCTACGGTCGACCAAGTTCCAGCAGAGTCTCCGTCGGCTACACGCTTGGCAGATCAAGGGTCGAGCGTTCAACGTCGACGACTTAGTCTTGATGCGAGCCCAAAACAAGGCAGGGAAGCACAAGTTATCGCCCCTTGGGAAGGGCTTTTTGTAATCTAGTGTGTTCTAAGGCCCGACGCGTATAAACTGGCGACCGAGAGTGGTGCAGAGGTCGAGAATGCCTGGAACATTAAAAATTTGCATCGTTTCTATGCATAATAAAATCAGATAGGTTTCTTGTGCCCTGTCATGATCTTATTTCTTTTTATGTTCTGGTCGGCGGCGTGCGACCGAAAGGCCGACCCCCCGCCGCCTGGGGGCTATCTAAGTGTCCCTTGCGACATGTTCGCTGACCCTCGCGATGTATTTGTTGGGCCCTGAGGCCTCCCTCCTGGCGGTCGGTTTGTACAAGTATCAAGGTTAAATCCCAGCCCTCGCTGGTGTGAACTCCGAAAGTCCCCCCAAGTTCGACGTGATTTAACTAAGAGAGGCGTTGCAAACTGACCCCATCATTTTTCGCAGGCTTTGCGCCTATTGTTTCTGACCGATTGGCTCTGTGCCTCGTTCTCGTTCTAAGGCTCCGACCTTGTCCGTGCAAGCTTCGAATCCCAACCCGTGCTGGCGTGAACTCCGAAAGTTCCCTCGGGTTCGGCGTGATTTAACAAAGAACAGCGCCGTGACCCGACCTCGTCGTTTTTAGGCACCGCGCCTCTCGTTTTCGTTCTTAAGTCTCGTTTCTTGCCGATCCCCAGACATGTAAAGAGATTCTAAGTGCTAGCGTTTGAGTTCTGCTCGTGGCTAACGATCGACGACCCGGGTTGGTGATGCCCTATGGCTGCATTGAGTCTGATACTCAACCCTACAGGCTATACCCGACCCAGTCGTTCTGTCAAACGCCTAACGAATGACAAAAAACGCAAAGTCACTAAGAATGCTTGACACGGGCAAGGGTCAGAATGCTCTACTGCTATTAACGTAAATTACAAGTGATGCCCGCGGTCCATCACCAAAAGTCTTTACAGGAAAAAAAAGAAAAGGCATAAAGCCTACGGGTTTGGGGGCTGCGGCGGAGGACTCTGGGGATGGGTCGATATTGAGCCGAACCTTTCCCGAACAAACTCCTTCGTTTGGAAGCCAGAGTAGAGGTCCGCCGCCTGGTGCTGAACCACGTCCGACAAAACTTGGATCTCCTCATCCGGCATCTCCAGAGGGAAGCCCTCGACGACTCGGGCGAGATCGACATCCGGGTAGTGCGCCGCCACCTGCGACAGTGCCAATGTCGCCGTGTTTTCAAGGGCGCCAGTCAGCGTGGCGGCGATCAACCTCGGGAGACACCCCATCACGTACCGGACGTAGTCCGCTGGCACGTTGGTGTCCCGCACTCCGACGAAGATTCCTCGGAAGCGAGCCCTCTGACGGGTGGGGCCAACAGCATCTTTGAGAATGTTCCAGGTGATTCTTTGGCACTGGACGGTCATCTGGCGCCAACTGTCATCCTTGGCCTGTCCCCTGTTCAGCGCGGAGGGGGGACAAAGTTGCTTTACTGTTTGCTTTACCGCCCTACCGTCGTGTACAGTCACCTGGAATCTCTATGTTGGCAGGGGCCTTGTTGTGGGTTGGTCACCTGACTCTGAGGTCCGAAAGTAAGTCGGTTGCTTAGCCATCTTGGCGTTATGTTGCCCCCGACCCTACGGGGGTCGGGGTGATGGCTCTTGTGACTGGGTGCGCCCAACCCTCTTGGTTGGGCTTCGTAAAATCTTGCAGGATTCTTCCTTCAGGTCCACGAAGAGTGTGGGCCGGTCATCGCTGATGGGCCGTAGATCGTAGCATGGGCCGTTGAGTAATCTCGGGCCGTAAGTACCCGAGGGATATTATCCTGACAGTAGCCCCTGAGCCCTGCACCTTTTGCAATCCTGTTGAGGTGGTGCAGGACTGATCCGTAAAGTAGGTTTCCAATGGTCGGTCCGACGGGGGGGGCGCAAGCGCGCCCGTTGTTAGAGCCCCTTCCAGGAAGTGAGTCATTGTGCCTCCTATACCAATTCTTTAGACCGGTAGTTGGTACGCACATCAAGAACAAAGTGATATTATTACACGTATGGGTATGAAGTACTACACGCCTTCGAAAAGGTCTAACAAACATAACCTATATTACAAACAGCAAGTCGGCGTAGTGACTTTTGTTCAAACATCACACCTACTCGAGGACTACTAGCAAACCACAGGCAACACTCGAGCGAAGGGTGAGACTTCTAATCTTCATAGTCAGCGTCATCCTCGTCATCTTTGTCCTCTGAATCAACAACAGCAAGGGATGGGATGGGGTGAGTACAAGAGTACTCAGCAAACCCTAACGGTAAGAATGGAGCAAGGTATGGAGTAAGGAAAGGTTTGAGGTTTAGTTTTTATACAAGGGCTTCCTAATGGAAAAGGTTTTTAAACAGGATTGGAAAACAATTTTTATCATCTTTTAGTTGGGTGGACCTGAGAAATGTTTTTACTCTCTCCAACAGTTTCCAAATTTTAGTCGGGCACTAGCACGCATCCATGCAGGCCTTAGGCACACAGCCAACACATTCTAAAACACGGGCGTCTACACCCACTCACATGTCAAAGACAATGCAGAAAACTAATCGTAGAGTACCCGAACAAATAGCATGTCAATACCGTGACAACGGCCTATCTGAAAGGATTTTACACTATGCAGAGGTAGTACACTATATCCACAGGATATGCTCCTTCCGATCAACAAGTTGCATAACGTGTATCCCGCAACTACATAGGTTTCCACAGATTTCACCCAAAATGTACACAGGGGCTATCCGTCGGGGTATCAACCTCCCGATGACGCGACAGTACATTCTCGGAGCCGGATCGTGAAGATTTACCGCAGTCAAGTCTTTTCCTGGTCCCCTTCTCTACACTGGGTATTACCAAACCAGGGGCTATATCCATGGGCTTACGGTCACATGATGCGGGCAATTACATAGTCGAGAGCCAGGCAGCGAGTTATCTCACGCCCTTCTCATGTCCCCTTGTGTCCTACTGACCTTCTAATGGCTCGATGTGAAATACCTACATAGCGAGGATAAGTCCGTCCCATTTTTTGGGTTCTGTGGTTGCACGAAATTGCTAAGTCGAGGACTAACGAACCGGTCCTTATATGACAGGGGTGGCGGACTCATCCACGGTAGATGGACCGAACCGAAGCCTATACACCTATCACCACCACCTCATGTGAGCCCCACCCCATGACCAGAATCATCCCTCTTCACCTAGCACCAGTTGTACTAATCCCAACCCTTTTTATTTACACACACCACCGAACTCGCTTCAACTCATTTTACAAATGTATTGTGTATGGTGTGGCGATGACTAGCATCGTAAGGGGGAAAGCCCTAAGCATTCTATTAAAAAGGCAACTTTCCCTTCTTTAAAAGTATTTAAAGACGAAAAACCTATGGGTAACAAGGGTGTGTCGCCAACGGCTAACAAGATGGTAATTTACATTAACTATAGCAAGTAACTGACATTAATATAAATACCTAGTAGCAAGTGGGTATAAATCTACACAACGTTTTAACACGATTTATGAAATGAATGCAAGCATTGGGCTCTGTGGTTGCGGTAATAAAACATGGGTTCCATATGGTGCAAAGGGGTGTTAGGAATTGCCTTCAACGCCGTCCTCAGGTTCCTCTTCGTACTCGGGCTCCTCGGGCTCTCTTTCCTCCTCGGGCTCTTCTTCAGCTACGAACAACAATAAAAAATAAGACTACTAACGGAAAAGCTACAAAACTACAAATAAAACAAGCATCAAACAGAACATGGAGTTGGGATAACCTAGGGTGGTAAGGCTCGTGATGGTGGTTTTAACGGTATGTTGGTTGCCGTGATCAGGGTTAGGATGTGGCGGCAAAGTCGCCGACAGGGTGGCTGTGACGGACTGTGGGAAAAGCAGCGTGGAGACATGGCTCAGCTGTCTCCACGACCCCTGGACACACGGGTGTCCAGAATCGAGGATTTTCTCGTGGACATACAGTTCGGTCTGTGTCCACGGCCCCTGGACACAGGGTATCCAGAATTAGGGATTTTCTCCGTGAACACGTGAACTATGGCGGGTCTTTTGGATTCGTGGACACGTGAGCTGTGATGTGTCCGTGGACAAGAGGACAGGTGAAAATGGTGACGTGTCTGTGGACACGTGGACACGTGAAAGATGTGACATGTCCATGGACACGTGGACATATGAAACCTGTGATGTATCTGTGGACAGGTGTAACCGTGATCTGTCCATGGACACGTGAAATTGTGACGTGTCTCTGAACACGTGGACACGTGTCCCAGGTCGTGTCCGTGTCTGGGGACACGAACCGGGGGTGAAACTTGGCGTGAATGTGTGCGTGTGCATGCGTGTGGCCGACTTGCAGTGTCACGCGGCCCACTGGTCGGGGACCAGAGCCGCGTTCACTATTTGACACGTGTGGGCTGGCCACGGGCACGCTCTGGACACTTCGGACACACTCTGGCGCATTCTGTGCACGCGCCCTGGCGCGTCCCGGCGTGGGTCCGAGCGCGTTTCGGGCGCGCACTGGCGCGTCTCGACGCATTTCGGGCGCGCCAGCGAGCCCTGCCCCGTACGTGTGTGTAGGGCGATCCTTTGCGTACCCAATGCGAAGACAGCGTTGCGGTGCTCGTGATGGCCGGCGGCGAGCCGGAACGACGACGTGGTGCAAGCGCGCTCTGGACACGCCCTAGGTGTGCTCTGCGCGTTCCAGCGCACTCTGGGTCCGCTCTAGCGGCATGGCCAGGGGCGTTGCCCAGCTGGGTCTCGGTTGGCAGGGCTAGCCCGTGCGTGCCTATGTGTGTGTGTGTGTGTGTGTGTGTGTGTGTGTGTGTGTGTGTGTGTGTGTGTGTGTGTGTGTGTGACCCTAAGGTTGCGCGGCCCTCTGGTCAGAGTCCAGTGCCGTGCCCTTCTTTCTGGGCGCTCGCCGGTGGTGTGGCGCAGGGTGGCGCCCTGCAGGGCTTTCCTTGGCGGCCAGTTTCAGGCCGGGGGGGTGCGTGCCTTGTGTGTGCCTAGTGCGGGAGGGACGGTGGGGTGCTTGCCTTAGTCGGCGGCGAGCCGATTCGGCAGGGGTGGCGTGCCGATAGCGTGTGGTGTGGCGATGCCGGCGACAGAGGTGAGGGACCCCTCGTCGCGGTCCGTCCTTGGGCGAGAAGTAACACGCGAGCTCCGGGAGTGTAGTGGCGCTCAGCTTGCCCTAGGACGGCGCCACGGTGGCTGGCGCCGTGAGCCGCACGGGTGCCGGCGGCGGCTCACGTGGCAGGGGTGAGTGGGGCGTGTGGAGGTCGATTGGAGGGCTCGGTATGATTGCTCCGGGCGAGGTGATGCTAGTGGAAGGTCCAAAAGGCTCAATGGTTGCCGGATTCGAGGGGAAATCAGCAATGACGCACGGCGGCCGGTGATGTGGAAGAATGGGGTGAACTTGAAATTGGGGAGCAATGTGGCGAAATGTGGGCGAGAGAGAGACCTGAGAGACCGGCAACGGCGCGAAAGGGCGTGCACGGGATGCGGTGCAGCCCTTTTATAGCCGACAATTTGAAGGTCAAGCCCGACCGGCGCTGCGCGGCAGCGTTCAGGCGAGGTTGCGCCTTAAAGACGTTGTGGCCAGCTAGAGCAGTTGTAGGGCAGCTGGCTCCTATCATGGCTCGCTGAGGGGAGGCCGGGGCATGCGACGGCGTCCTGGTGTGGCCAGCGCAGCATTGCAGCATGCAAGGTTCGACCGGCGACTCGGGTCATCATGGCGGTGAGCAAATGCGTGATTAGACGGGGCGGGCGAGGCGGACGCGAGCTAACGGCCGTCGTGGCGGGTCGCCGGGGTGTGAGGAGTGAATTCGGGCTGTGCAACAAAGTTTGTCGCGGCCGGCGGGGCGGCTCGACGCCGTTCAGCAGAGAGCGCCGGGTGCGGTGCCCAACTGGCCAAACTGGCCGTGAATCCCCGGGGTCGCAGCGGTTTTCCGTGTGTGGGGCGACGGTTGCGTGACAGTTGACGGCGACGACGCTCCGACGGCGGTTGAGGGCGCAGCGTGGGCGGAGCGATGCCGTACAGGTGGCACCCGTGCCCTGCTCGGCGGGGCGAGCCAAGGAAGAAGGCAGGGGAAAGGAGGCGCGCGGGCTGGGCTGGGAAGCAGAAGCAGGCCGGTCCATTCGTGATTTCAGGCCCACACGGGAAATTTAAATTTTCCCCAATTTTGCTAAAGGTTTTAGGAATTTCCAAACTCCACAAACAAGCAAATAAATTCGAAAAAGAACAAAAGCCGAAAAGAGGAGAGAAAATCAAACACTTGGCAAGTTCAAATTTTAAATTTTTTGAAATTTCCCAATTTACTATATTGCTTCTAGTTTAGTTTACAATTTAGGAAAAAATTTAAAAAGGTCTAAAAACTAGGTTCATAGAATAAAATTTTTAAAACTCCCAAATTTCTTGGTTTTAGGATTTTTGGGATGTGACAGACCTACCCACTTAAACGGAATCTCGTCCTCAAGATTTAGGCGGTTCTCTTCGAAGAATTGAGGGAATTCTTTCTTGAGATCGTCCTCTCGTTCCTAAGTGTCCTCCAACTCTATGTGGTTGCTCCATTGTACTCGGTAAAATTTGATGGCTTTACGTCGAGTCTGCCGGGTGGTCACATCCAAAATACGGATCGGTGTCTCCTGGTATCTCAAATCGGGCTGCAAGTCCAGTTCCTCAACGGCTACTTCCTGCTCTAGCACTTTCAAACACTTCTTGAGCTGCGATACGTGAAATACCGGGTGCACGTCAGACAGCTCTGCTGGAAGATCTAGTCGGTAGGCTACAGGGCCGATTTTTGCAAGGATCCGATAGGGTCCAATATACCTCGGTGCTAGTTTGCCTCGAATTTGAAATCTGCAGGTGCCTCGAATCAAAGACACCTTGAGGTACACAAGGTTTCCCTCATCGAAGGATAGTTCGCATCTTCGGTTATCGGCATAACTTTTCTGCCGGCTTTGTGCGGTCTTAATCTTGTCCCTTATCTCGGCGACCTTCTCTTCTACGTCCCTTATAATGGCCGGCCCAAAAAGCGACTGTTCTCCAACTTCCGACCACAGTAGTGGGGTACGGCATTTGCGACCATAAAGCGCTTCGAATGGTGCCATCTGAATGCTAGTCTGATAACTATTGTTATATGAGAATTTAGCAAATGCTAAGCTGGCCTCCTAGTCCCTTCTATAGGTCAACACACAGGCACGGAGCATATCCTCTAAGATTTGATTTACCTGTTCAGTTTGTCCATCCGTTTGCGGGCGGTACGCCGAGCTGAAATCTAACTGAGTTCCCAGAAGGTCGTGTAGGCTCCTCCAAAAGTGAGACGTGAACTGGGAGCCTCTGTCGGACACTATTCTTGATGGACCCCCATGCAGCTTCAGTATATTATCCACATATAATTGTGCCAGTCTATCGCCCCTGTAACCCATCTTCACGGGTATGAAATGCGCTACGAATCATTTCCTTTATTGGTCCGAGGTAAAACCTGAATGAAGTCCATCGATATTTCATCCCACTTCCACATGGGAAGTTTCAGTGGCTGGAGCAATCCGACTGGCTTTTGATGTTTAGCTTTAACTCTTTTGCAAATATCGCAATGCACTACATATCTAGCAATGTCTCGCTTCATAGCAGGCCACCAGTATTTCTGCTTCAGATCTAGGTACATTTTGGTTGTACCAGGGTGAATGGTGTAGGCTGAATCATGAGCCTCTCTCATTATGAGTTGCTTGAGGCGTCTCCTGTTGGGTACACAGATCCGGTCTTGGCACCATATCGTCCCTTGGTCGTCGACCTGAAATCCCGAAGCTTTGTCTGATTTTGTGAGTTCTTTTATATTTAGGAACCGAGGGTCTCTCGTTTGAGCCTGTTGGATTTCGATGTCAAGGGTCGACTGTACCGTCAGGGTATGAAGACTGCCTGCTGTGGTTACATGTAGGTTCAGACAGTTTATTTCTCGGAGCAACTCTGGATTGCCGGTCAACCCTTCATCGCCATACGGCTTTCTTTTGCGGCTTAGGGCATCGGCCATAACATTAACCTTTCTCGAGTGATACTGCACTTCCAAGTCATAGTCTTTTATCAATTCCAACCACCTTCTTTGCCTCAGATTTAACTCGGTTTGGGTGAAGATATACTTCAAGCTCTTGTGGTCCGTATATATCAGACACTTGTTTCTAATCATGTAGTGTCTCCATATTTTCAAGGCATGGACCACAGCTGCGAGTTCTAGATCGTGAGTTGGGTAGTTCTCCTCATGCTTCTTTAGTTGTTGGGATGCATATGCCACTAGTCGGTCCTCTTACATTAAGACACATCCCAATCCTTGTCGGGAGGCATCACAGTAAACCAAAAAGTTTTGGTAGATATCGGGTAGTATGAGCACTGGGGCTGATGTGAGTAATGTTTTCAAGGTTTGGAAGCTGTGTTCACATTTTTCAGTCCACATGAACTTCTTATCCTTCTTGGTCAGCTCGGTCATCGGCTTCACGATCTTGGAGAAACCTTCGATGAACCTGCGGTAGTAACCTGCTAACCCAAGGAAGCTTCTAACCTCTGTGGCATTGGTGGGATGTTTCCATTCCATAACAGCCTCTACCTTGCAGGGTCAACCCTTATCCTGTCTGCTATCACAATATGTCCTAAGAAGGCAACTTCTTGCAGCCAAAACTCGCATTTGCTATACGTTGCATACAACCTATGCTCCCTTAATCTTTCTAGCACCACCCTTAGATGGGCTTCATGCTCATGCTCGCTTTGAGAGTAGATGAGTATGTCGTCGATGAATATGACTCAAACTTATCCAACTCTTCCATGAATATTTTATTCATCAAATTCATGAAGTAGGCAGGAGCGTTGGTCAGTCCGAACAGCATCACTGTGAACTCATACTGGCCGTACCGAGTGACAAACGCGGTCTTCTTGATATCACTCTCCTTGATCTTCAGTTGGTAGTACCCTGATCTCAAGTCAATTTTTGAGAAGTACTTGGCTCCCTTCAGCTGATCAAAGAGGTCGTCTATTTGGGGTAGCGGGTACTTGTTTTTGATGGTGACCTCATTCAGAGCACGATAGTCAATGCACATTCTTAGGCTGCCATCCTTTTTTTTCATGAACAGTACTGGTGCACCCCATGGTGACGCACTCGAACGGATGAATCCCTTCTCCTGCAATTTCGCTAACAGTTCTTTCAACTCAACCAACTCATCTGCGGCCATTCGGTAGGGCCTTTTAGCTATCGGTGTCGCACCGGGGACCTAGTCGATAAGTAATTCAACGTCATGGTCCGATGGCATATCCGATAGCTCCTCCGAAAAGACATCTGCATAGTCCCTTACTGTGGGTACCTCTTCTAGGGGAGTAGCTTCTGCACTGAATACTAGCAGCCTGACTTTTTGATCCCTTGGTTGACATGACACAGCAACACCCTTATGATTGATGGCTGTCACAATGCGCTCTGAGCAATATATAACTCCTTTATGGCGCCTCAACCAATCCATATCCAGTATGACATCTATTCCCTAAGATTGGAGTACTATCAAATCTGCTGTAAACTCTACCCCACTTAAATGAATTTTAACTCCTATGCAACCCAAACCACACTTCATAGTGGCTCCCGGGGATTTAATCAACATGGGAGTCCTAAGTAAGACCATAGGCAATTTTACCTTTTTCGCAAACTTTGAAGAAACGAAAGAATGCGAAGCGTCGGAATCAAATAAAACGGTCGCAAGAGTGGAGTGGATGAGGTACTCACTGAGTACCACCTCGGGTGCTTCCTCTGTGGTCTCGGCGTGGACGTGGTTCACCCGTCCATGTCCATACTGCTGCGTCCTCCGAGTAGGTGCAGCCGTCCTTGGTGTGTCACGAGATGCTCCGGATGCTGCAGGTCTTGTCCGAGAGTAAGTAGGAGCTGCCGCAGGCTGCCGGTTCAGAGGGCAATTTGCGACCAAATGCCCCGGGCTGTGGCAGTTGAAGCATGTCCTCAATGCATTTGAGGCTTGACCTGTACTTGGGTTGGCATGTGGTGCGGGCAGAGGCAGAGGTTGGCGGACTGACGGTGCAGATTGTTGTGGCTGCTGCTGAGCGGTCATGGTGCGGTACTGCATGGTCGGAGGGTACGACGGCTTCTGGAATTTCTCGAACCTTGGCCGCTGTCTCTTCTCAAGCTGCCGTGACTTTTTTGCCTAGAACTTGCGCTTTCTCTCCCCATCCAAGTCAGCACGGGCTTTTTCTAGAAGTATAGCCTTGTTCATCATTGTGTTGAAGTTTGGAAAGGTGTGTCATGAGCTGTGCCTGCATAACGTGGCTCAACCCATCTAGAAAACGTTCCTGCTTTTTTTGATTGGTGTCCACCTCTCCTGGGGCATAACGGGCCAACTTCATGAACTTTTTAATATATTGGTTGATCATCATGGCCACTTGCTTCAAGGCTCGAAAATCATCGGCTTTCATCTTCATAGTATCAGCCGGGATGTGATAAGCTCAAAATGCATGCTGGAATTCATTCTAGGTTATGGTGGTAGGATCAGTGGCGCCTCTCGGTAGTTGTCTCACCACTCGCCAGCTGCTCCAAGCAGTTGGTGGGCAACAAGCATCACTTTCATGGTCGCTTACAGCCACGATGTCGTGCTTCTTATTGATGTCTCGCAACCAATCATCAGCTGCAAGCAGTTCTTCATCCGTGTTGTCGAAGGTGGGAAGCCGGAGTCGCATGAACTCCGACATCCTGTTCTGTGGGTTCGGACCTCCCCACGGTCCCATACACTGTGCCAGCGTGAGTAGCAACTAGGTTTGCGTGGCCATCACGTCGGCAAGAGTGGCAGGTGGTAAGGGGAGTCCTTCTCCTCCCACCACTTGAGCTCCATCTCCAGTCATGGCCTGAGATAGGGCTCTTGCGGCCCCTCGTGCACCGGCGCCGGCAGCAGCAGCTGGAGCGGAACGAGCCACCACATTCTCGCCGTGGTGACTAGACTGAGCCTCGTCTTCATGAGCTTGGCGTTGAACGCTGGGGCAGGTGCGGCGGAGCGGCGTGGGTTAGAGGGCGCCCCTCCTCTCCTGACCGCTTTTGCTTCTACTGTCCGCGCAATTTACTCATCATTGTTGATGTCGTTGAGGTTGCGCTCACGAGCCTGACGTTCTTGGATGCGAGCTGATTTCTTTGGCGTCATCCTGTCAAAGAAAAACAGCAAACCCGATGAGGTTAGGCGCTAGTAAACCAAGTGAATACGAGGATGATTTACAATTTTTAAGTTATAAAAACAGCACAACATACACACAATCATAAGATGATAAGAAGCAAATCAAGCATAGCCACAACCATGGTTATATTACAAATGGTACTAGGTCACAACTGAGGCTCCGGGGACATAGAACTACGTGATTACAGCACAGGGGTTTTCTCTTTTTTTTTCAAATCAAAAGGCCGTTGCCATAGACAACGTCATCTACTGCTACAACGGTAGGTCTCCCCCTACTACACTAGTAGGTACAAAAGAGTAGCTATCCCATAGTAGCTACGGCTGCTAGCACTCCGTTATCGACGCCCATCCTAGATTGGCATCCAGCAGCGAGGTCGATCTATAGGGCGTCGTCGCGTAGCTGCAGCAGTCAGTGTCCATTGCAGGCTTGGCCTCCACGGCTGTGGTGCCAGCACCGTGGGGACCCTGTGTGCGACCTGGAGTGATCCCGACGATCTCCAAGCTAGAGTCGAGCATGGGTCCTCCTCCATGGGCTCGTCGGTGTCGCCGTGGGGGGTGCTGTCGTCGGAGCTGAGGGCGCGGGAGAGGTACTCTCCACGGCTGCCACCCTCGCTGTCTTGGAGGCGTGGTAGCTGTGCCACTCGGTGTAGATGGCGTCGCGAGTGTGCTGGTCCAACACCGGGGTGTGGGGTGGCACTGTCGGCCTCCCTTCGGAGAGGCGCACTAGAGCACGCTTGCGTGGCATGGTCTTGGTGCGGGCTCCCTGCCCAGTAGGAGCACTCTCCTCAGACGCAGGAGTGTCACGAAGTCTCCCCCTCAGTGACCCAGCAATCCCTGGTACGCTCTTCCTTGCGGTACGGCGAGTGAGAGGGTGCAGGGACTGCAACTGTCGTCGCAGTGACTCCAGCTCCCGCTGGTGTGCCGTGTGCTGGTCGGAGAGAGCCATCTTCATGCCCTCCTCTCGTGCCCGGGCTGCGTCGAGAGCGGCACGGGCTGTAGTGAGCTGAAACAGCGCCATGTCACGCTGTCCCTGTGCGTTGCCGAGCTGCAGCTGCAGCGCGTCATGCTGCGCCTGCGCCTCATCCCGCTGCGCCAGTGCAGCGTCGAGTAGAGTCTGAACCGCGTCCCGCCGAGAGTGGGCAGTCTCGAGCTGCCCCTGCAGAACGCTGCCTGTCCCTCGGCCGTGAAAGCGCGGAGGGACTGCGCTATCTACTGAACTTGGAGCTCCTCACAGAGATGGTGCTGCGCTATCACGTACTGCGCCGTCTCCACCAGTGTGAGGTCATCAACTGTCCTGGTAGGGCCTCCAAGTGTGCCCAAACGGTGCACCCACGTCGGGTTGTCGGTGATGAGCACTGGGAAGTAGCGCACTAGGGTGGCTCCGGTGAAGTCGATGTTCACCGTGCACACGTGGAGTAGGGCCTCACGGACGATGGCCTGTAGGGCGGCATCGAAGCTGGGACCAGTGGTCAACATCGTCCACGTCGGCAGCGGGTACGCTGTGAGCCGGGTCTCTACCTCAAACGGAGTGTACTCGCTGGACTTCAAACTCTTTTAGCGATACGACACGGGTATAGTGTACCCGATCCGTGAGAGCGTGTGAGCGAGTATCGCAGGAAACCCATCGATCCCGCTCGTCTTGGGGACGAGGAGAGTCCACCTTCCAGAGGCCATCTACAAAGAGACGGTAAACAAAAGGGTCAGTAAACTAAAGTAGACAAGTAAACAGCATAATAAAATAGATACGCAAGCAATATAAGCGCGTGTGGGCATGAGTCTCACTAGAATGTAGTTTTGTACAGAAAACTTATCATCTTAACTGTATGCTGTCACGTGTCGCATCCTGAGGTCTCATCCTACGTCAAGTATGGCTCTGATACCACTCAACAAGACCCCCTTTCAGGAAGGTGAGTCCTTGTGCCTCCTGTACCAATTCTATGGACCGGTAGTTGGTATGCACATCAAAAATAAAGTGATATTATTACACATACGGGTCTGAAGTACTACACGCCTTCGAAAAGGTCTAACAAACATAACCTATATTACAAACAGCAAGTCGGCGCAGCGACTTTTGTTCAAATATCACACCTATTCGACAACTACTAGCAAACCACAGGCAACATTCGAGCAAAGGGCGAGACTTTTAATCTTCATAGTCAGCATCATCCTCGTCATCTTCGTCCTTTGAATCAACAACAACAAGGGATGGGGTGAGTACAAGAGTACTTGGCAAGCCCTAATGGTAAGAATGGAGCATGGTATGCAAGGGATGGAGCAAAGGAAGGCTTGAGGTTTAGTTTTCGCAGAAAGCAAGTTTTTATGCATGGCTTTCTAATGGAAAAGGTTTTTAAACAGGATTGGAAAACAATTTTTATCATCTTTTAGTAGGGTGGACCTGAGGAAGGTTTTCACTCCCTACAACAGTTCTCAAATTTTAGTCGGGCACTAGCACGCATCCATGCAGGCCCTAGGCAAACAACTAACACATTCTAAAACACGGGCGTCTACACCCACTCACACGTCAAGGACAATGCAGAAAACTAATCGTAGGGTACCCGAACAAATAGCATGTCAATACCGTGACAACGGCCTATCCGAAAGGATTTTACAATCTCCAGAGGTTGTATACTATGCCCACAGGATATGCTTCTTCTGATCAACAGATTTGCATAACGTTTACCTCACAACTACATAGGTTTCCACAGATTCCACCCAAGATGTACACACGGGCTATCCGTTGGGGTATCACCCTCCCGATTTCGCGACAGTACATTCTCGAAGCTGGATCGTGAAGATTTACCGCAATCACGTTTTTTCCTGGTCCCCTTCTCTACACTGGGTATTACCAAACCAGGGGCTATATCCATGGGTTTACGGTCTCATAACGGGGGCAATTACATAGTCGAGAGCCAGGCAGCGAGTTATCGCACGCCCTTCTTCTATCCCCTTGTGTCCTACCGACCTCCTAATGGCTCGCTGTGGAATACCTACATAGTGGAGATAAGTCCCTTCCATTTGTTGAGTTCTGTGGTTGCACAAAATTGCTAAGTCGAGAACTAATGAACCGGTCCTTATATGGCAAGGGTGGCGGAATCGTCCACGACAGATAGACCGAACCGAAACCTATACACCTATCACCACCACCTCATGTGAACCCCACCCCACGACCAGAATCATCCGTCTTCTCCTAGCACCAGTTGCCCTAATCCCAACCCTTTTTATTTACACACACCACCAAACTCGATTCAACTCGTTTTACAAATGTATTGTGTATGGTGTGGCGATGACTAGCATCGTTAGGGGGAAAGCCCTAAGCATTCTATTAAAAGGCAACTTTCTGTTCTTTAAAAGTATTTAAAGACGAAAAACCTATAGGTAACAAGGGTGTGTCGTCAACAGCTAACAAGATGGTAATTTACATTAACTACAGCAAGTAACTGATATTAATATAAATACCTAATAGCAATTGGGTATAAATCTACACAACGTTTTAACACAATTTAGGAAATGAATGCAAGCATTGGACTCTATGGTTGCGGTAATAAAACATGGTTTAAATATGGTGCAAGGGGGTGTTAGGACTAGCCTTCAGCGGCGTCGTCAGGTTCCTCTTCGTACTCGAGCTCCTCGGGTTCTCCTTCCTCCTCGGGCTCTTCAGCTACAAACAACAATAAAAAATAAGACTACTAAATGAAAAGCTACAAAACTACAAATAAAACATGCATCAAACAGAACATGGAGTTTGGATAGCCTAGGGTGGAAGGGCTCGTGATGGTGGTTTTAACGGTATGTTGGTGGTCATGATCAGGGTTAGGATGTGGCTGCAAAGTGGCCGACAAGGTGGCTGTGACGGACTATGGAAAAAGCTACGTAGACACATGGCTCGGCTGTGTCCACGACCCCTGGACACTCGGGTATCCAAAATCAGGGATTTTTCCCGTGGACACATAGTTCGGTCTGTGTCCACGGCCCCTAGACACACGGGTATCCAGAATCAAGAATTTTCTCTGTGGACACGTGGACTTTGACGGGTCCTGTGGATTCGTGGACACGTGAGCTGTGATGTGTCCGTGAACACGAGGACACGTGAAAACGGTGACATGTCTGTGGACACGTGAAAGCTGTGACATGTCTCTGGACACGTGAAAGCTGTGACATGTATTTGGACAGGTGGACACGTGTAATTGTGACGGGTCCATGGACACGTGAAATTGTGACATGTCCGTGGACACTTTCCCGAGTCATGTCCAAAGTGGACACGTGGCCGTGTCCGTGTCCGAGGACACGAACCGGGGGTGAAACTCTGCATGAACATGTGCATGTGCGTGCGTGTGGACGACTCGCAGTGTCACGCGGCCCACTGATCAGGGACCAGGGCCACACTCACTGCTCGGCACGTGTGGGCTGGCCACAGGCGCTCTAGACGTTTCGGACGAGCTCTGGCGTGTTCCGAGCGTGCACCGGCGACGGAGGTGAGGGACCCCTAATCGCGGTTCGTCCTTGGGCGAAAAGTAACACACGAGCTCCGAGAGCGTTGTGGCGCTCTCGGCTTGCCCTGGGACGACACCACGGTGGCTGGTGCCGTGAGCCGCGCTAGTGCCGACGGCGGCTCACGTGGAGAGGGTGAGTGGGGCGCGTGGAGGGGGTGAGTGGGGCGTCGGCCTGCTTGATGTGTGAAGCTAAGGTGATGACGCCTTTAGGACCCAGCATCTTCAACTTGAGATAGACGTAGCTCGGGATGGCCATAAACTTAGCGTAGGCGGGCCGGCCAAGGATGGCATGGTAGTTTTCGATGAAATCGATCACCTGAAAGGTGAGGGTCTCAGTCCTGAAGTTGTTGTGGTCGTCGAAGGTGATTGAAAGGTTGATCTGTCCCATGGGGATGACGCGGTCCCCCGGGATCACCCCATGAAACAAAGCATAGCTCGGACGAAGATCTGACTATGAGAGCTTCATGGCGTTAAATGTGTCGATGTAGAGAATGTTGAGGGCACTCCCACCATCTATGAAAACCTTGGTGAGGCGCGTGTTGTCGACGATGGGGTTGAGCACCAGGGGAAGACGCCCTGGTTGAGGCACTCGGTCGGGGTGGTCGGATCTGTCGAAGGTGATGGGCGCCTCCAACCACTTGAGGTAGGTTGGTACGGCAGGGTCAGCGAAGTTGACTTCTTGCCAAAGCAGCTTCTGGCGGCGCTAGGACTCGTAAGCCCACGGCCCAGCAAAGACCATGAGGCAGCCTTTAGGCTCAGAAAAGGCGGGGTCGGGGTCGGTCTTCTCTCAGCGCCCTTCTTCAGAGGGTCGGGGCGTTGAGGTGGACGTGATTGGACACGGAGATGGCCCCTCAAGAAGTACTGCATTAGGCGACAGTCCTTGTAGAGGTGCTGGGTCGGAGTGGAGTGGTTCGGACATGGCTTCTCTAGAAGTTTCCCGAAGTAGTTGTCGTGCTCTGGTGGAGCCTTGGCTTAGGGTCGAGGCCAATGTTCGGTGACGGCCATGAACCTGTCGTCGTGCTGCTGACCCTTCTTGGGTTTCTTGCTGCTGGAGCCGCCACTGGCCCGGTCGTCTCGACGATCAGAACGTCGATCAAACTTGCGGTCAGACTTGGACTTCTCCTTGTTCTTGTCCCGGCCCTTGTCGAAGTTGGCTTGGATAGCCTCCTCCCCGGTGGCGAAGGTGGTGGCAAAGGTGGACAGCCTCTTGGTAGGTCGGGCGCACCCAGTCATAAGAGCCACCCCGACCCTCGTAGGGTCGGAGGCAACATAACGCTAAGATGGCCAAGCAACCGACTTACCTTTTGACTTCAGAGTCGGGCGACCAACCCACGACAAGGCCCCTGCTAACACAGAGATTCATGGCAACTGTACAAGGCAGCAGGGCGGTAAAGCAAATGGTAAAGCAACTTTGTCCCCCCAGCGCTGAACAGGGGACAGGCCAAGGATGACAGCTGGCGTCAGAGAACCGTACAGCGCCAGAGGATCACCTGGAACATTTTCGAAGATGTTGTTGGCCCCATCAGTCGGAGGGGCTTGGTTCCGTGGCGACCAAGTTTGGTGGCGACCTCACTCGTCAGAGGAAGCACCATCCTACGGAGACCAAATTTGGTTATGCCCCACCTGTCATAAGACATCCAGTTCGGTAAGCATCAAGTTTCGTTGTGACTTCCACCTATCAGGGAGCCACCCGTCTTACCCCGCATTGTAACCCCGTCCGGCCTCTATATAAAGGCCTATCGGAGACCCTCGTACAACGAGAGAGAAACACAAAGTAAGATAGCTTTCGCCATTGTAACCCACTCGATCATACGTGAGTTCGTCGATTCCGACCTCTGAACGTAGGTATAACACCTCGTGGTGGCCCGAACTAAGTTACATTCTTGAGTCTATTACGGATTAGATCATATCGGTTAGGAAGAACCACACCGTACCCTTTTCGATCTACAAATTTGTACTGTGTCGGTGTACAGAATGCCAACAGTCATAATGGCAAATTCTCGCAATTATTTGTAATTAATAAAGGGTAATTGATATTTTAAAAGTCATAATCAAATTTTAGCTAGAATAGACCAGATTATGACACTACAAGAAACTTACTAATTTATGAAAAATCTAAGATGACATTTTGAGAAAGCGTCACGATTGTACCAGATCTATGATGATTATCAATATTTTGTCATAGACTGAAGTGGGTCCGTATGTCCTTTTGTTTTAGTTAAGAAAACATGGCGACCGTCATAATTTGAGAAATCAAAATCGTCATAAATCAATTCAAGTTATGAAAAAAAAAATTGGTGATCGTCACAATTTGAACTGAAATCGTTTGCAACCTTGGATGTAATTTATTTGGCCCAGCTCACTTGTAGCAGCACAGCTCGAGTTGAGACAACCCGGTAAAAAGCTGCTGGGACTATCGCTCACCGCAGAACAGCCCTAAATCGATTGAATTGATTCTCTGCGCGCCACTCACCTCCAAAATTCGACTCAAACCTAGTGCTGCTGCTAGATCTCACCCCCAATGTCTGCCTCTGCTGCCAGCGGCTGTGGTCTTTGCTGCTGCCTACCCGAGTCCCACCTCTAGGGTCAGTCCCTGCTGCCGCTGCTGCCAGATCTCGTCCTCGAGTGCCCGACCAGGGTGTGGTAGAGGCAAGCAGTTGTCAATTGTGGGCGAGGGAGAGGCCGAGGACGAGGGAGAGGACTCTCTGGGCGTTGCTCCGGTGGCACCGGCGGACCTCTGGGTGCTGCTCCTTGCTGTCCGATATGGCGACCTCGCCAGCTCCCGGCGCGGCGAATGCCTTCCATAGGACGTGCATACCTGCGACGACCTAGCCTCCTCACCCCCCTCTCCCTCGTGCCGGTGAGCCATGAAGCAAACAGAAGCCAAGCTTCCCCACCATCTGCAGTCACTGCCGACATTGTAAACTGGGAGGGGGCAGAACTGTCACTAGCAAATCTGGTCATATTTCTTTAATTTCTTATTAATACTAATGATATTACATGTGTCAGTCTAATAGGTCCCAATTTCATCTCTATCCCTCCTCCCAAGCTGTTAGTTTGGATATAAGCTCTACATATGATGTGTCCCGTAGCAGCTATGCGAATCAACTGTTTGTTGATATGCTTAGCTGTAATGAAAATGAAATCATTCAGATCCAAAAAACTAATAAACTGTTAATCCATGATTTCACACTTTAAAGATACAGCATAATTTAGTTGTTGATTTTGATGTTTTATTTGTTTTAACCATGCTTAAGCAGAAATGGATTTAGCAGGTCTTATGAGATTGGTGACTGGCATATTTTAGAAGCCTTCCGATTTCATACAGATGTTTAAGGTACTTTCTCTAAAATGACCACTAAGACATTGGTGCTGCTTTCTGAATGATAATGACATTGGCATTGCTGGTCAATGACATCATATTTAAAATGTACAATCAAAAGCCTTTCATATCAAGAAACATGTAGATTATGTTCGGGATTTTGGGGAAAACAGGGAACGCTTAGGATTTTTTGATTGTGGGAAATAGTAAAGGGTCTGCCTTGCGCCATCTGCATCAGCAGCTTGAGAAGGTTCGGCTGCCCTGCCCAGCCGCTGACAAAAAGGGGGCAGTAGAGTTGCTCTCTGCTGCAACAGACGTTGCTGCTGCCCAACACACCTGGAGGATGGAGCTAGTACTTCTAGATATTGTTTTGTGTGATAAATACTAGATTGAGGTCTATTTAATTTAATTTGTTTCCTAGATTTTGGATGGTGAATATTGTTTCAAATATTTGGTCGCAAGATTGACTCAACCAAAGAGAATTAGTGTACAATTTGCGAATTGCTCGATTAAATGTCTGTTAGGATGATCTATATTGAGAATAAATTCCTTACAGTTTACATGTTTCCATAAGTAACCATCATCTAGGTACTCTTTTATACAGGTTTAGCAAGATTTCTCTGGAGGTTCTTATAAAGTATTTGATATATCTTTCCTAAAGTAAGACATCTTCTAATTGTTTCAACTTTTTTTGTTAAGACTTTGAGTTATTTCTTATACATTCCTTGCAAGGTATCCGTGAGCTATGATTGTCCTTTGAACACAGCATTCCATATTTGTAGTGCTGCAAATGATTTCTCAACTGCTTGATAGCAGTGGCCTCTTTTATTTTTCCATTACTAATTGACCTATTGTTTCAGTGGTTTGTGTTAATGGCATTTGCAAGTCGACTATACTGAAATTGAAATCTTGAGATCTACATTCTATTTCAGGAATGGTGTTCACTCCTCCAAGGTGCCTCATTCTTCTAAAAGTTATCGCAATGTTATAGTATTATGTAACTTTTGTCATGCTTTTCGTTTGTCTAGAAGAAGAAAAAAAGAACCACATCGACTCTGATTGCAACAAGCAAGGTGGGAGGCGAGGGAATGATGAGCACACAACTACAAGTCTTTTGCTATTAGTTTCTATTAGATTCATTGAAAAACCATGATTTATTATTGTGGGTTGTAGTCCTTTGATCAAAATGCTAGTTTTTGTATGTATTCTAATTCAAAATCAGAATCTTTGGTTGAAATGGAAACAATGGTTATATATCTTGGGCTGTTGTGTTACGAATGTAACTGTGTATGAGATTTACCTGAGCTTGGCGTGATTAATGGTACAAAGAGTGTATAACTTCATTGTGACAAAAAATTGTGGAAATTAAATTTATTAGTAATGTATGTAATTTGGTTGGGTTTGGGCTCTTTTGTGACGATTCTATTCGTCACAAAGATTTGGGTTTTGTTGGGCTTGACTCATTTGTGACGATCAGTAAATGTCACTGATTTATACCATCTGTGACGAAAGTTTCAAAAACATCACCTGCACTAATGTATGACGCGAGATACATGACGGATCATATTTTCATCAGAAATTGACTTTTGTGACGATTTTGAGACAATCCATGACGAATTTAGTTTGTCATAGATTAGCACGTTTCTTGTAGTGTGAGTTTATGTAATTTGGGGTTTAGTTTTTATAATTTAAACAATAAACTGGTATGTTTGAAACTAGTGGAGATTATATAACCTTGTTTCTCATTTATCTAATTTGGGGTTTAGTGGAGATTATATTAACTGAACTATTTTTACTCAGCTCTGTTTTAAAATTGATGTCACCGTTATCTTTGACCATTTGTCATATTTTAAAAATTAGATCAAACATGTATAATTACAGGTCATGCTAAGATACCTTTGATGATAAAATTGTTATTTTAATTATTATATTTTTAAAATAAGACAAGTGGTCAAATATAACATTAAAATTCTGCAGCGACAATTTTTTGTTGGGAAGTATATTAAGTAGAGATTGTCAAACTTTTATATACATGTCTTTGTCTAAAACTGAAATTAATTCAAATCGCTATTGTATATAAACAATCACGCACTCTTCTACACTAAATTTGAGTGCATCAGATATTTAAAGGCATCCAGTCCTATAAGAATTGTTTTATTTGCAATAGCAGCATGGGATAGTTTCCTGCTAGGCCCACAACGTTATGGCCGCACGGCCATCAAGTTTAGAGGCCCTCAATGAAATTCATCTCAGCCCATTCCACACGAGTTGCTCGGCGGCCCATAAATTTCTACCCTCGATTTAGAAAATCTCAGCCCCGTTCACTGCAGCTTAAAATAGCTGCGGCTGCGGCTGCGGCTGCTGCAAGTGTGATGAACAGTGAAAATAACTTTAGTTTTGCAGCTGCAGCTAACAGACTCTCGTTTCAAAAGTTGTGGCACCGCCCGGTGTGTGGTTCACTGATCGTTCCGGTTCACGGTGCGGGTTCTCATCAGCGTGGCCCACTTCTGCCCACCAGTCGTCGTCGCCCAGCTCCGCAGCAGCTTCCCAACCCACGAAGATATTTCTTTGCTGACACGTTGAGTTCTCGCTTCGCTGCGAGCACTTGGGCGCGTTCGTTTGAGTAGAGCATGTGTTACGAGCTACTCTGACACTGTCAAATTTGGAATGCTCCACAAAATGCTATACGATCAGGACTGTAATAGACAGGCTGTAAATTGGTATATCTACAAATAAAGACCTCATAAATCCAAAGCACTCACAAAAATTTTACTCCATCCATTCTAAAGTATGTGATATTTCAAAATTTTTAAAATCAACCTTTGATCATTCATTTTATTCAAAAAATTTTACAAAAATAAAAAAATAAATAAATCAAACTTAAACAATAAAATAAATAATATTTTCACAAATTTTTTGAATAAGTTAAATGATCAAATGTAATGTTTAAAAATCTTAAAAGACACTTATTTTGGAAGGTTAAATTATTATCATAATTAACACCTAACATCAACTTTAATGATTCATCGAAAAATTAATTTAAATATGAAAATTATAAGTCGTGATTCAAATAATTTTAACAATAAAATAAATTATAATAAAGTATATAATATTCATCAAACTTTTTAAAAATAAATAATCAAATTTGATGTTAAAATTTAACAGTGACAAAAAAAATTAATAACAGGAGGAGTACTGATTTGAAGTCTCACAGAACCACACTGTGTGTGGCTACCATACTCCACGAGTTCGCTGGGTTTGACAAATATATAACCATTTATTATACCTCCTGAATCAGATTTATAAAGATCGCACAAATAAAAACAAATCGCACCAACGACGCAATCAGCATGCAGAGACAAATGGCCCGGAGAATAACACCGAGTGGTGGCTGACGTGGATCCGATGGAACCGGAGATTCCTTTCAACGGCCCCGATTCCTCTGCCTCCCCTTCTTTTATCACCCTCCGCTTGAGCTCTTCCTTCTCCCCACCATTCCCACTCTCTTCCCGCTCCACCCACCTCCCTCTCTCCTCCACAGCGACGGCCATGGCGATCCGTACCTCGTCGTCGTTGCCGTCTCATCTGTGCTTCTTATCGATACAAAACATCCTCTAGCTAGCCCTCATGCTATCTAGCTTCTTCCCTAGCCTGCTGCTGTAAGTAGTACAGATCCAGTTACAGAGAGGGGATACATCCAAGGGTGAAGAGAAGATGATTGGGAAGAGGCCCGGCCACCCGATACGGCGGACGACGAGTCTGACGGAGTTCGCGCTGCCAGAAACGCTGGCGGACGTGGCGGAGGAGGACGAGGAGCTGCAGCTGCCGACGCACGCCGAGGAGGAGGCGGAGAAGGAGAAGGAGGACCCGTACGGGTGGGCCGTGGGCGGCGCCGCGGCCGCGGGGAGGTCGGACTGGCTGGTGGCGTACCACGCCCGCGCGGCGCCGGCGCTGCTGGGCCTGCGCCGCAACTCGGCCGACTTCTCGGCCGCCGAGACCGCCGCGTTCCTCCGCGCTTGCGAGCTCTGCAACCGCCGCCTCGGCCCCGGCCGCGACACCTTCATGTACAGGTGCGCCTTGCTCTCGCCGCTCGTCGACCGACAGATCCGTCCCGTGATGACTGATGATCCCCTGCGAAAGCATGCGTAACGAGTCATTTTCTTCTTGGGTGTGCAACTGCAGGGGCGACACGGCGTTCTGCAGCCTCGAGTGCCGGCAGCAGCACATCACGATCGAGGAGTGGAAGGAGAAGTGCACGGCGCTGGCCACCGTAGCCACGCCACAGCAGGCTGACGAGCCGCCGGTGAAGCCGGCAAGCGAGACCCCCGACAAGCCCGCTGCCGCCGCCGCGGCCGGAGGCCCAAGAGGAGGAGGACGCGGCGGCATGCTCGCCGCCGCCTGATGAGTCCGGCGGTGATGAGTATGTAAATATAAGCCTACTATGTGTCAGTCAGCCTCTGCCTGGCCGCGCGGCCATGGCCACGCGTGGAGCTTCCAACTCTGCTGTAACATGATCACACTTCGATCCTACTCTGTCATCTCCACGCGTGGATTTTGATCGTCTCAGCTCAGCTCCGTCCATGATTCACCGTGAACCTTTTCATTAGTTACTATCAATCAATTCATCATGTTTTGCACCACCTTCCTCGCATCTGGTCTGTTGGCGCATGGTTCATTCGAGTGATCTATAGCTGGATTCCTCTTCAGGAAGTTTGCGATGCACAGGTACCTTTTATTCCAGAGTGATGCCTACGTGCCAACTTGATGGTGCGCGTGCGTGTCCAAATCTCCCACGGTGCACATGCGCGTACGGTTCGCGTTGCAATCGATCGATCGATTTGGTGGTGATTAGAGATTGATCATGTGATCGGGGCACGAGCGCTCAAGAATCTTCCACGGCCGTGCTGTCAGCGCTCGGCGCCACTTGTGGGATCCGGCCTGGTATAATTATTTCTTTTTCTGTTTGTGACAGATATTACTTGAAGATTCACGAGGTTATTATATAATTTTGGCACAAACACTTCATACACAAGTTCTGACCTTTTTTTTTCTTTGAGCGACCATAAGTTCTGACCATATGATCCCACTCATGCACTCCCTAACAGAGAGAGAAAGAGAATTTGTTGGCTGATCTTGATATTCACGGTCGCAGTGTTGCTGCAAGCGGCTTGCTATCGACGTCTACACTGAGATAGGGATCAAACCGGACGGATCATTGAAGCATTTTTATTATCAATTACAATCTGGATTGATCCAATAGTAGGATACTTAGTGATTGACACATGTCGCATGATCGGAGCAGGATTCCTACGGAGTTACCGTTATATAGAACCCGGGTTCTACTCCTTTCCTCTCAAAATAAGTGATATTTTTTATTTTTTTAAATCGTCATTTGACTATTCATTTTATTAAAAAATTTACAAAAATACAAAAATAAACTAGCCAAGTTTAAAGTATTTTTAATAATGTTCATTTCATAATAAAATAAATAATTTTTTTTATAAATTTTTTAAATAAAACGAAAGGTCAAAAAGAGATGTTTAAAAATTAAAAAATACTTATTTTAAGACAGAGAGAGTATAAAATTTACTTCAGAGTTAATCAGCTGTGAGGAGAAATGTGACCACGGGCTTAATTATGTAACTGATGAATCATTGTGTTTGTCTAATAATCCTACAAGCAATTATGGGTGGGACAACCGAATTTGGCACCAAGCAGAGGTTGCTCACATGCACCCTTGTTGCCCCAACTGGCAAGCACCAAACCCGCGCAATATGTGAAATATCAGCGAGATTAGTCACTGGTCGTACATCCAAACTGCCATCATGTGTTATTTCTCAACAAAAAAAAAAACTTGCTACCATGTGTTCCTAAAAACGACAGCCACCAACACTCATCAGCAGAAATGGGACGTCCTTTCTTTGTTTCTAAAATGTTATCGTTGTTGACTTTTAACAGTATCTTTGATCATTCATCTTATTCGAAAAATTAGTTCAAATGTGTAAAATTTTAAATCATGATTCAAATAACTTTAAAAAAATTAAATTATAATAAAATATATACTATTTATCAAAAAAGTTTTTAATAAAACAAATAATCAAAATTAAATATCGATGCACAATAACCTTGAGGTACTTTGAAGCGCACTACAACTCCATTTGTCTCATTTGAACACTAGTTTAGAAATGGTTTACTGTTTTTAGCTATTTCTTGTCTTCGAACAAAAATTTCTACAAATTTGATAAACTTTAATACTAATAGATAAAGTATATAGAATGAAAATACTTTTCATGACAGAGGAAGTAGAACTCATTAGTCAATCAGCCAACCAATTCAAAAAATTAATTAAATATGTAGAAATCATTAGTCAACCAGTCAACCAATTAAAAAAATTTAAAATGCGAAGGAGGAAGTACAACTCTTGGTTGAAAAAAAAGGTGATGTCGAAATTATTCGATTTTTTTCCATGCTCAACAATTATAATCTTTGTAGTAGTACATATAATGCCAGTGGAAGACTACAAACCACCACACGTACATTTCACTGTACGCTTTTGTTCACGGCACTGAAAATGTCGACATTGTGTCCCCATTCCCAATTATGAGCCGCTGCGTGGTTCCGGTCCACGGGGCCCGCTCGTGGACCTGCCCGTGTCGTCCACCTGCAAGAAGGCTCCGAGCCGAGTCCGCATGACCAACAGTTCCGACATGGTGAACCGTCTGTATGATAGCACACCTACAGTACAGTAGTAACCAGGGAAGCTGACGGGGTGAAGTTCATGCCATTTTTGGCAAACAGTGGTACAGTGGTTTTTCGCTTGGCTTTGTGTGAGGTCATCGACGGTCATAGAATGAGAAATGTTCATAGAAATATCCACAATCAATGTTCGTATTTATTTGGTATCATCTCAATCTGGTTAAGCTTGTTGAATAAGTCAAAATACTCTCTATTTATAAACCAATGTCGTTGTTGACTTTTAAGATTATGAAATATCAATTTGATTATTTATCTTATTTAAAAAGTTAATTTAAATTTGTAAATTAAATTTTAAACCGTGATTCAAGTAACTTTAATGATAAAGTAAATTATAAAAAAATTATACTTATAAAAAAGTTTAATTAGACAACTAGTTAATATTGATATTAAAAGTCAATAACGATAACAATTTAGTAACGGAGAAAGTGGCGCGAAGAAAGTTAGACATTGTTGGCGTTATTGTAATTTGGAAGAGTTATGGGAACCATTTATTCAGGAATCCAACGTTGTGCTGGACAAGATCGGGCCACCTTTTATTCAAGAGGAAACAAAAGAAGAAATTAGGTGACCAATCATGAACCGAAGACAGAAGAAAGCAAGAGATATCTCCCGTGCACTCTATGAACACGACATATCATTGGTAGTTTTGAACGAACGCAGGCAGGCTAATTAACGCATAGTACTATTCACCAACCATTCTTACTAGCTGCACTTGTCACGAAGATATCAATCAAGGTATACCTGCTGCAGCTAGCCAGCCCCAATTTTGATTTCTCATCAGAGATAATAACTGAATCATCATAGTCATTAGTCACAGCGCTAGCTCAGATCTGCGAGGTCCCTTTCAGCCTCGTCGTCACGTACGACAGCCATGGCGCCGCGCCTGCTACGGCGAGGACGCGCGCGCGCGGCAGCAAGGTGTCTTTCCAACAGAAGATAGGGGACGCATCTTTGGCGCAGAGGAAAGGGAGCGCATCGATCGTTGGACGCAGTGCCGTAGTAGATGGCGTCGTTTTCGATGGGCTCGGAGGCTAGCTAGCTTCATCGTCACTGATGGATGCGCGCGGTGCACTGGCCGCCCCTAGGCGCTTTTCGATCACCGGTGGTCCTCGGCTTGCCGGGCGCTGCCAACCGCGGCCGTCCCTCTCCTTGCTCCAGCGCCGTCCACTTGTGACTTGTCCCCTGCCGGTCCCCAACACTTTCGTGCTCGCTCTCTCCTATTCGTCGCTCTCCGCATCTGCGCCAGCTTTGTTTTCCACGTACCTCCAAAACTCTCTCTCTCTCTCTCTCTCTCTCACTAACTTGTTCAATGGCTCGGCGTCAGGTAAGAGAAAGGAAGGGAGAGAGAGCACGAACACGAAGGACGACGGTGTTGCACGCGGAAAAAATCAGCGTTCTGAGGCTGCAACTTGCATTTGGCAGGGTGCAAGTTTGTTGTTTGGTGACGCCCTTTCGATGCACAAAAAAGTTTGCTTGTGAAGAAAGGAAAATAGTTCGCTTGTGGCTTGCCAGTGCGACCTGGTCCTGTGGTAGCTGCTACTCGCATACGTACGCGGTGTTCCTCGCACTGTGGCTGAAAGCAGATAGAGACTGATGAGCAAGTTGGCCATGGGACGATCAATTAGCGACCGGCGCTTGTCGAGATAGATTCTACCTAAAATTTATGAAGAAAAGAGGAATTTCATTTTTGTGAGATGGTTCTTGGACAGGAACTCGTATATCTCCACAAGAACACCGATACAAAGAAAAAAAAAAGGAAAATACCGATGCAGAGTGATCTAATTATTCAGTAGTAATGTTTATACAGAGTATGCTAATGATCCATTAGCTACACGAACTTCACTGTTAGATCGATCCGGTATAGTATTTCGTAAAAACTAGGATACTAATTAATCACAGGCTCATTAGGATAACGCGGAAAGGCATCTTGACCAATGAGTTGATTTCATTTCATTGGTACCTTTATTATTACAATAAAAAGCATGGCAGATCAGTTGAGACACAAATTAAACACGTAGCATACCATTTCCTCTCAAAACGAGGGTCCAATCAATCAACCATTTGGGACCCTATCTGAGTCAGCAATCGCCTGCGATATCTGTTGGCTGTAGCTCTCTTCTTCCGGTGAGCATAGGTGACGTTCCAAAGCGGACACCCGCGGTTTCTAGTAGCGCGGCAAAGGACAGATTTTTGCAATTTTACCATTCTCAGAACAGGCTTCGCTAGAATACTATGATAATGTTGAGCTTCGCTGTAATACTATAATATATTTTCATTCTTTCTTTTACCATCGGGAAGCTTTTAATTGCAATTAACTTTTTAAACATCTATCAAACCTATGGAAAAGACCAAATACACCTCATCCATCTCTTCTCTCTTCTTTCTTCTCCGGTTGCCCGGTCATGGCCTGTCTAGCTGCCGGCGCCGTTGGTAAAAAAAAGGATGAAAGTGAATTATAATAGTATTGCAACGAAGCCCAAAGTTATCATGGTATTCTAACGAAGCTCATTCCTGAGAATAGTAAAATTGCAAAAATCTCTCCTTTGAAGAGATTCATCTAATCTACCCATCACTGTCGGTTCACTGACACGCAGGTCCTGATCCATTTGATAGTATCAAAACCGCACGTAGCGCGTTTCATATTAAGAGAGAAGATAGAGTACATAAACGACTTACAACAAATATACTAAAAAATGACCACAACACTGGCAAAACAAGAGGCTAAGAGCCTACAAGCCGTGACCAAACAAACAAACCGGCCACACTACAAAGCTTGACCAACTTCACCGCGTTGTTCGCCACCACATGGGGAAGATTGGAGATATTCTTGAAAACACAGTCGTTGCGCTCAAGCCAAAGAACCTACAGGACGAGCAAAACCAATGAGTCAAATGGTTTCCTCTGAGCTTTGGGAACCCGTTTACGACTGGCGAGCCACCAATCGATGACAGTTTGATGCTAGTTAGGCAAAAGGAACAGCAGTCCAAAGCGCCGAAGAATCCGAAACCAAACCTCTCCACTGAAAACACAAAAGAACAATAGATGATCGACGGTCTCAGAGGCCTGATTGCACAAGGCACAGGAACCCAAGTTTGGCAAGCCGTGACGCTGAAGCTGATCAGAAGTCCAGCAACGACCAAGAAGAACCAACCAAACAAAGAAATGACACTTGTTAGGGGCCGAGTCTTCCAAAGTTGGGCAGCACCTAGCAGCGTCATCTGTCCGGCAAAAAGAGCCTGATAGGCGGAGCTCGAAGAGTACAAACCTGAGGCGGTCCATCTCCAAACAAAGCAATCCTCAACGGAGGTGTCAAGAGAGATGTCTTGAAGAAGGTCGTGAAGATGCAAAACCTCCAGCAAGCACTGCACCGTAAGGCTACTAGACAAGTCATGCAACCAAGCATTGCCTGGTAGGGCATCTGCGAACAGACGCGACCATTGAACATGGGGTCTCACCATGCGGAACAAGTTCGGGGCAATGTCGGAGATGCAAGAACCATGCAACCAAGGGTCGATCCAGAAAAGAAACCGCTTACCATCACCCAGCTCAAGGGAAGTAGATGCCCGAAATAGAGCCTCCAGGTTCCTATCAGCAGGTAGGGGAAAGCACGTCCAGGAGCATGAAGAATCAGTACGGCGCAGCGATAACCAGTGCAACGTAGCGCCATGCCCAACGCATCTAGATTAAGGACACCCAAACCGCCCAACGCAAGAGGCCGCTGGACTTGGTGCCAAGCAACAAGCATTTCCCACCTTTAACCACATCAGTGCCTTCCCAGAGGAAAGCTCTCATGATCTTCTCCGAAGTCTTCACCACCCAAGGTGGAAGCTTCATCGCGATTGCTGTATACACTGGCACAACAGAGAAGGTAGACTTGATAAGCACAAGCCTCCCACTCCGACTGAGCATCTTGCCTTTACAGGAGGCGAGCCTGTCGGCTACCCTATCAACCAACAGTTGGAAAGCCGTCTTCGGTAGCTTCCTAACCGAGAGCGGGAGACCAAGATAGCAGGCCGGGAAATATGCGACGGCGCAGGGGAAGAGCTTAGAGAGGAGCTGAAGGTCATCCTCGGCACACCGGATAGGTGTGACCTGGCATTTGCGAAGATTCGTAGCCAGGCCGGATGCACCTTCAAAGAGAGAAAGGATGTCCCGAAAAAGCTGCAGGTCCGACCTTGTAGGGGAGAGGAACACGACCAGATCGTCCGCACAGAGGGAGGCCCTATGGGGGATATTGCGAACCCCAAGCGACCGGAGGAGGGACCTCCCATCCGCCATCCGAATCATAGCACTTAGAGCCTCCATAACCAGCAGGAACAACATAGACGAGAGGGGGTCTCCCTGACATAGTCCACGAAAATGTGGAATACGTTGGCCAGGGTCTACATTGAGGAGGACCCAGGTGCTAGCCGTGGACAAAAGCGCTAAAATCTAGTCCCTCCAACGGCGCGAGAACCCCATGTGTTGAAGCACCTCAAAGAGAAAAGGCCATGTGACCAAATCAAAAGCCTTGGCAATATCAACCTTAAGGAGGATAAGGGGGATACGTCTCGCATGAAGGGCGCGTGCAGAGGCCTAAACAAAAAGAAAGTTATCCTGTATGTTGTGCCCTTTGATGAATGCACTTTGGCTAGAGTGCACAAGCCTAGGTAACAGGGGAGCGATCCTGTTGGCTAGTGACTTAGATAGCAACTTGGCAAAGCAATGAATGAGGCTGATGGGGTGATAGTCCTTCACATCTTGCGCCTCCAGCGTCTTCGGAAGAAGGATGAGAAGCACATCATTGAGGGAATGCATGCTCCTAGTGTCCAACTTTTAGAAGGCGTCAAAAGCTACCATGATATCATGATGCACAATGGGCCACGCGGACTGAAGAAAGTGACCAGAGAAACCATCAGGGTTGGGAGCATTATCTGGGGGAAGCGACGCTATGAGGTTCCAAATCTCCTCCTCAGTGAACCTCACATCCAATCCTCTCAGGTCCAATGTCGGCAGGTCCAACAGCTCCAGGTTGAGGTTGTGGTCGCGAACCACCGGGCTACCCAAGAGCCGATCAAAGTAAGAGTAGATGAGAGAAGCCTTGTCTTGCTCCGATGTAGCCGTGATATCCTCATGGGATAGATCGTGGATGAAATTCTTCTTGTACCGGAAGTTGGCAAGCGAGTGGAAGAACCGTGTGGAGTCATCACCCTCCGACAACCAAAGCAACCGCGAACGCTGACGCGCTATCGACCTTTGGAAGGATGCCAACCCTAGAACCTTCAGCTTGAGCCTTTTACGCAGTCCCTCCTCGTGTGGTGCCAACTGCCTCCGGTCTCGCGCCATCTCAAAACGATGGATGAGCTCGTTCACAAGTTCAATTTGCACCCGAACAGAACCTATAAACTTGGAGCTCCAGCTCTTCAACACCCGCGCAGTGTTCTTGAACGACCATTCCAACCTCTGGAAGGGGTTGGGCTCAGTGAGCGGACAATGCCAAACCTTCCTGACCACCTCAAGATAGCCAGGAAAATGAGTCCAGATGGCCTGGAAGTGGAAACGAGCTTTCCGACTGAAGGTCACATCCGTTTGCAAACTGAGCGGGGCATGATCCGAGAAAGATGATGAGAGGGGTTGCAGGTGATTATTTGGGAAAAGCATCTTCCACTCCGGGGACACAAAGAAACGGTCTATGCGCTCCAACGTAGGATGCAACCGCTCATTACTCCAAGTGAATAAGCGACCATTAAGGTGGAGCTCCTTTAGCGTTGCATCGTTGAGGAAGCGGCAAAAATGACCCATAAGGTTTAGCAACAAATTATTCTTGTCTTCGGCCCGGTAGGTTAGGTTGAAGTCACCAAGAAGAAGGCAAGGGCCAGAGTAAAACTGACGAAGCCCCTGCAGCTCTACGAGGAAAGCCGGTTTGTCGCAATCCCGACTTGGTCCATACATGACCGTCAACCGCATCTCCAACTGCAGGCTCCGAAGCAAGACACGAGCCGAGAGAGAATAAGACCGAAGGGAAACATGAGAAACCTCCCACACCTCAGGCCTTCAAGCTACCAAAATGCCCCCAATATGCCGATCGACCACAGACTCAAGCTTAGTCTCCTGCAAACAAAGAAGGGAAGGTCTCTCGGAGGAGACCAGAGCACGAACCGCATCTCTATGGGCGACCGAATTAAGACCACGAACATTCCATGCCAAGATAGTTTCAGAATCCATCCGAAACAAATACAACACGACCCCACCCACACACTACACGAACCTCAAATAAACCATGCACTACTGCAAAAGAATCCGACGTCTCCACAAAGGTAACTAACTGGTCCGGACAAAATGTAGTACACACAAAAATATACTGTAACAAATGAGAATGATGCAGTCTCGACAAATTTGTTCGGAACAGGGTAGAATTATCTCTCTCCTTTGATCTCGAGCTGCTAGCGACGCAAATCTAAATTATTTCACTACCCTTTGTTTAACCAAAGGCAGGCACAGAGTTACGACGGCTGATGCGTGCAGGGGTGGCAGGGAGCAGGAAGAGCGCGGCGTTATCATTTGGGGGTTTGATTATTCGGAGGGTCGCCTATCGACAGATCAGTGAAAGCTACCCAAAGGCGAAATAACTTTGTGGGTGACTAGCTAGCTAGAAAGAATACGTCGCCTATCAGCATTATTATACAACCGGTAATCCGTAATACGTATGTGATCTTGACGTGTCTTGTTTAATCTTAGTTGTAGCCGTTCGTTCACTTGTGGTTGAGAAATTGTGGGCTTAACCTCTCGTTCGTGATGTCGCGCGATGATGGACATATGGCAATCGTGCATTTTTGTATTAAGTAAGATAATAATGTTAATGTATAATAGTAGTAGTAGCAAGTTTGATTTGGCTGCAGGATGTTAAGTCAACATGAGTGAGTATACGATGTTAAGTGCATCACGCGTAACACACGACATGGTTAAAGATCCCTCCATTCTTAAATTAATGTTGCCGTTAACTTTTAATATCAACTTTGATCATTTATTTTATTCAAAAGTTTTTGATAAAAATTATATATTTTATTATAATTTTATTAATTATTAGAGTTATTTGAATCACATATTAAATTTTACATATTTGAAATAATTTTTTGAATAAGACGAATGGTCAAAGTTGAAATTAAAAGTCAATAGTGATATCAATTTAAGAACGGAGAGAGTAAATAGATATGTCTTCTTGGAACAAGTAATTAAGGTAGTTGCCCTCAGGTTGTCATTAGAATACTGACAGAATCATTGCTTCTTCCATAAATCAACCTTAACTATATACTACAAAAATTTCTGAATTAAATTTCATATCCCCTTCAATCACAAACTCTAATGTTTGACACCCCTCAAATCATCACAAGCATAGTATATATTGTTTTGGTGTCACCACGGTCAGAAACATGATAGTAATGCCGTGAACCTGATATGCTAACCATGAATCAATATAACTGTTTGAAGAGATTGATCGTCAGAGACTGGTCACTGAATGATTGACATACATATAATTTTTTTAGAGGAAACGGCACAGTTAAACTAAACAATACGAGTTGAGATTTTGATGCTTGTTTTCTACAGTTTTAGGAACTGATAACCAGTAGCCACGAAGTTATTGAGGAAGATAGAATCAATGGGCGAATGCAGCATCGTGCTAGAAGATTACAGAAGAACATGATGGACCCTTTTGCCGTCCCCATTGGCAAGGCCATGTTTCGTGGCTGGTTTTGGTGCCGTAACGACGTTGAAACTGTCGGTGTTCCGAATACTGGCACCGTATGAATTTATACGATCGGAGGGAGTACGTTGTGCTTCTTACTTGCCGATATGACCTAATTCATAAAAGATTTAAAAATGTAACCTAGTTCGGGTCGCTGTGAGGTGTAATACCCTACGTTCAGGGTCAAAAACAATAAACTCATATATGATTGAGTAGTTTACAATGGCGGAAGGACTCTCACATGAGCAGAGTTCCTAGCGCGCTTATGTAGATATGTATTGAATTCTATCAACTGTTTAATCTTATTATACGGGGGTTCTGACGGGCCCTTATATAGGGGCCAGACCGAGGTTATAAGGCGGTGAAACGGGCAGCTCCCTAATGATTGAGGCCGCAACTAAACTTGGCTTCCACGAAGCTGGACTTTCTCTGACGGGTTGGGCCACTAGCATCTTCTAGAATAATCCTCTGACGATTCCTTAGCGCCTGATGGTTCTTTGGCGTCAGCTGTCGTCGTCAGTGTACTTCGTCTGTGCCTTGTTTAGCGCTGAGAGGGACAGAAGTTGCTTTGCCGTTTGTTTTACCTCCTTACCTATTCTGTACAGTGTTAAAAATCTCTGTACTGACAGTGACTTGTCACGAGTTGGTCGTCCGATCAAGTCAGAAAAGTAAGTCAGTTACTTGGCCGTCGATTGGCCAAGTCTTGTTGCTACGCAGCCCCCGACCCACGGGGTCGATCAGGGTGGCTTCTGTTCTTGGACGCGCCAGACCCTCTAAGTTGGGCTTAGCGGAAACTTACGGGATTCTTTCTCCTGGCACATAACGAACGTGGGCTAGTCGTCGTAGATGAGCCAGCTGGGATGTCGAGTAACTTCGGCCCGTAGGTACCCGGGTAAATGACCCTGACAGCTAAAACAACTGATCATGGTACACTGTACTGTGCAGGGTTTGATGGAAGAAAATTGCATAGGGCCCGGATCCTTCGGATATCTGTAGGACCTCGCCTCCCTCCGTGCCACGAGCTAATCACAATCTCAAAGCAGTTGCCCATTTTTCCGGCCCAACTCCCCATTTCAGCCCATGTTAATTCGTCGTCTCAGAGCCGGTAGTTCGACCTCCGCGACGACACGCTGGAGCTCGCGGCCCCGCGGCTTCACGCTGCAATGGAGCACGCCATGGTCTACAGGAAGATGACGGATGGTTCGTGTACTGCTGAGCTACCCTGGGAAGGACTGCGACGAGGCGGTGGCCACGACGCTGAAGCTGCAGTACATGGCGTGGTCTTCAGCGTGGTTAAGGAGCTAATCGTCAACGACCTGGCCGCAATGGAGTGAGCACATATGCCGTGAAGCTTATTTGGCCAGATGCAAGTTAAGTTGCTTCCATTGGTTAACTAAAAATATAGTAGATCAATCAAAATCTACTGCTGAACTGAAACGGTACTGATGATTATAACTTCAATGCAGTAAACATTCATTATCTACTGCTACCTAATTTAAATATAGCAAAACAATAAAAAAGGTACTGATAAACTAAATTGTTGCCACTAAGTTGTTGATTTGGAAGGGAAGTCTTCATCAAACTCTAAACAACGATAAGTTGATGCTGCTGTAGGGTGATTTCCAAGTAACAAATTTGTAAATTCCCCTTGGATGGGTGGGAAGAACATGGGCATCCCTTCAAACGGCATCATATCATTTGTAAATGGTAAAATAGTGTCACCAGAAGTCACATTTGATTCAAGTGGTTCCTGCAATGATTGAAATTATAAAAAATCAAAATTGGTTTCAGGTACTCAAAATAGCTTGCAGATAAGATGGTAAAAACTGAATCTTGGCTATCTTACAGTAACCTGTGAAACTCTAGATGCTTTTGCATCTGTTGTTTGCTTTGGTTCTCTTGCAGAAATACCTTTCCTTGCTGTTTTCCTAGGAGGATTTTTCTGTTAGAAATTTAGGTATTTTACGGTATATTTTAATTTCAAATGTATTAATAATCATGAGTAATATTGTGATAAATGGTGCGTTCGTGCTCGTAATTAATCTGTACAAAAATAAAAAGAACATGAAGAAAAAGTATAAGAAATTCAGGTTGTACCTGAAGTGGCAGCAGCACTGTTCCCAACAGTCGACAGCAGCAGCACTGATCTCAACAGTTGACATGTTGAGTTGCTTGAAGTTGTTGATCACAGTTGATGCAGGAAGAACGTGAGCAGTGCAGTCCCGCGAACGACCTTCTGAAAGTAGTAGGAAGTAGTCGTTCGAAGAGCACAAGCGAGCAGTCGCACAGATGGTGCCCTCTCCAAAACCTTGATCGCCCGCCTACCCGAGCAGGTGTCACAGCTGGCGGAGTTTCAGAGGCCTGCTCTTACAAGTTCTGTGCACGTAAAAACTTGCGAAGGCGCAACAGTAGCAGTGGAAAGGTTTTATAGTGTGTCTAGAATGAGAGGGAGAAGTCGCTTTTACATCGCATGGAGAGGAGGTGCAATGAACCAAAGTTATTGCGTGAAATTAAACGCCATCAATTACCAGAGTAACAATCGCCAATTAATTCATCGTTTACTGAAAACTGATGTATTAAACTGATTTGAATCTCTGGTAATGTTTGAAGTTAATTCACCGTTTTAATTAAAATTGATTCAATCTTCAGAAAGGGCGAAACACTAACTTAGCGTAATAATACGGTGCTCTGTACACACGCGAACGTGCACGCCGCTCGTCGCAGTCACAAGTCACACGAAAACACGCGTAACTCGCGTATGCGAACACTAGCCCACATATTTAAATTGGTTGAGCTCCTTCTCAACTTCTCATGTGAGACTAAAGATTTAGTCCTCCGAGCATTTAAAGTGGGTTTTAAAATTTAATTGTGAAATCAATGGGCCAAGCCCAAATATTCCAACATTTTCTTTCCTCTCTCAAGGACATTTCTTAACCTTTTTTTCCAATGGAACTTTTTTGTGTGGCGGAGCTCTAAATGATATACGCTCTTTTGCTACTTCTTCTGTGCATTCAAGAAAAACTTGTGGAGAATTATTTTCATCCAGTTTAAGATTGCTAAATAAATTTTCAACTTCTAGAGTTAATTTTTCAAAACCATTTTCCAAGTGCTGGAGAACTTCTTCGGAAATGGCACATTTCAATGCAACGGACATCATTTTTCGACAAAGATTTGTACTCTGTGATGATAAGTTTCCGCTTGAGCTTTGTGTCCTGCATGTATATAGGCCTCTTTTTGCATGTATATATATTGAGGGGGTAAATCAATAATATCATTTTGGTTGAATACTCGTAGCACATGCTTGCATAAGATGCCTGCATTATTTGTAATTTATTAGAGATAACAAAAATGTACTAAAGATAGTTTAGGGAGCACAAGATAATACACATACAAGACTGACGTACTTCTTACAAGAACATGATATATTCATATCATCTGAATTAAATATGACCCTGGCTTCATCCTCACTGTTATCCATTGTCATCACCTTATATAGGCTGATTGACCCTTCACGGTTTATCAATGTAGAGGACAGAGTAAACAGTTTTTGAAATTGTTCTTGAAAAGCAGAATACATATTTCTTGTATATGATTGAGAAGCTGTCTTCAACAATGGGAGTGTATCAATACAAAGAATTAGATCTGAACTGCGTGATTTATGGTCTTCATACAACTCATTACGCCGAAGATGTGTGATGCACTTGTCATATTCTACAAAGATTTCTGAAATGGAAAGCTTCCTACAGAATGTTTTCTTGAACACATTATTCATACCTTCACTCCTTTCAGTAGATGTCATGTCAGCACAAAAAGAATCATGTCTAAATATCGCAGCCCATTGTTCATGTAAATTATACAAATTTTGTATCCAGCCATTCTCATGAAGGTTGTAAGTAGCTATCAACTCTTGCCATCTTAAGTTGAAGTGTGCCACTGATTTTTCTTCGTACACACAACTTTTGAAATCCTTCAAAAAATTAGGATTATTGGCGATCACATGGCTTAGATGCTTACCTGCATTTTGATATATGTCCCACAAGCAAAGGCGATGATTTGAGCTTGGGAATACCATCATAATTGCCTTCACTATTGCAGCACATTGATCTGTAAAAATTGTTTCAGGTGCTTTCCCAGACATTGCTTTCAGAAAGGCTCTAAACAGCTAAGCAAATGATTCTGAACTTTCATTGAATAAACATGCAGCTCCAAAAAGAATAGTTTGCCTATGATGATTAGTTCCAATAATAGGGGCAAATGGCATTTCAGACTTATTTGTTTGAAAGGTAGTATCAAAACAGATGACATCACCAAAGCAAGAATAATCTGCAATGGCCTGGCCATCAGCCCAAAAAAAATTACAAATCCGACCATCATTCATTGGATCTAACTCCACAGCATAAAAGAAAAAGGGGTCTTTAGCTTGTTTATTTTCCACGTATTCCAGCAATGTTTTTGCATCTTGTGATTCCAAGTACTTTTGACGCTCACGGCTAATAAAATTATTGCAATCCATTTGTAAGAATTGCACATTTCCGCTCCACCTAACCATAGTTGGAAAAATTTAAATATTTCTGCTGGTTTAACACCTGCTTCTCTCATTTTGCTATGATATATGCTCATCGGCAGGTAACATCCGTCGTTGCAATCTAAGCATGAGTCTTGTTAGGACTTACAAAAGGGTGATTATGAGCCAGTTCAACTTTTTGCATCTTCCAAATACCTTCTTTGGAAATAAAGAATTGAACACGAGCTTTGCATTCTGACCTTGTTGAAGCACGCTCTTTCTTAGGTTGGTGTATTGGATTACTATTCTTGTGACCTTCCAAACCATATACTTAGAAGCAAAAGTACCATCAGCTCTATGTTTAACATGACATTTTCTTATACTGAATTCAATCTTTCGTGCATATGAATTGTAGAAATTGTATGCAGCATCCTCAGATTCAAAGATCAATCCAACGTGTGGCACTTGTTCGTAGGATGCACTTTCAATACAACGAAGGATTACACAAAATAAAGTACTAGTCTATATGATCAGTTTTTGTCGGCGTTCTGATCACCGACACAGTTCGAAAACACGAATACGGAGGAGGTGTGTCTTCGTATTCGATATAGTCTAGTCTACATAAGACTCAAGAAGGTTTTTTACCTGGTTCGGGCCACCTCGAGCGGTGTAATACCTTACGTTCAGAGAGTGGATTGTCTCGATGATAATAGTACAAGGGTCGGATTCTCTCTTCGCGAGAGGGTTCGGAATGGGTCGAAAGTGCTTGGAGCATGGATGAGAGGGGTTGCTCGTGAGAAGGGATGCGAGAATCTTAGGCTCTGATGGTGTTCGTTGTCTAGCTCGTTGGTTTTTTGTTCGTTCGTCTCTCTCCTTTTTATCGCTCCTTGGGTCCTCTTTATATAGAATGGTCCGAGATCATAGATGGTGGGTCCTACGTGATCCTGCCGTCTTCACCGATAAGTAGGCCCTTCCGCTGTCATCGCCATCATTCGCTTTGTCCAGACGCGGGCGTGATCCGTCGTGTCACACGCAACGGCGGGTACTGTAGCGTCTGTCCGGTACTGCTGTGTCAGCCACAGTGCCGTTGGGTCTTGTCCGTCGATTACTGCGGCTTTTGCTGGAGTGCCGCCGTGGTGAATCTTGTCCCGTTCTGTTAGGACAGTTGGCAGCTGAAGTAAATATGCCATTACGCCGTATCTACCTCCCAGAGGTCGATCCTCAAAGGTCGGTTCTCGGAGGTCGGCTTGAGGTCGGACCGCGCGTTTAAATGCTGCCATCTGACCTCTAACTCGAAGTTTTACACATACAAGTGCAGACCGTCAAGTACTTGGGTACATGATCTTGACAGTTTTAAAGCAATAATAACCTTGTGAGTGTTTTGCTTGTATTAAACTTACTGCTCTTCTGTAAAAAAAATGGCATCTCTCACCTCCATGCCTATTCGACCGTGGCCTGTACGGCAATATGCACCGGAAGCCTGGAACCATCTCGATCCTTTGTCTTCCTCGCAACCTGTCCTCCGGCTGCCGATCAGCTAATCCTTCCTCTCGCCGTCGATCAGCTTCTTCCTGTCTCGCTCAGTTAATCCCCCGGTGGCCGATCAGCTTCCGCATCCTCCGCACGTCATCGAGGCTTCACTCAAACGTGGCTGAAATGGGGAGTTGGGCCGGAAGAGTGGGCAACTGCTTTGAGATTGTGATTAGCACGTGGCATGGAGGGAGGCGAGGTCCTACAGATATCCGAAGAACCCTAGTCCTATGCAATTTTCTTCCGCGTTTGATAGATGGAAGTGAACATGTCTTGTTCCATTAGAAACAGTACGGCGGCTCGCGTGTCATGCACATGTAAGTCAACGCAAGTTAGAGCGACGAGAGCCAAAAAAAAAAAGAGAAAAAAAAATTCCGACCTGCCGGATTCGAACCAGCGACCTAAGGATTTATCTGCAAACGACTACAGTCCTCCGCTCTACCAACTGAGCTAAGGTCGGTTTGTTCCTCGATCGAACAGAAATAAATTTTATATATCCACAAGTTTCGGAGGAACCGAAAATAAAATGCGAAAGAGCCGCTTGTCAGTTCGCCCATCAAAATCGAACCACAGGTCAGCGTCGATGAGACCGTACCGTGCAGTGGTTTTGTGATGAAGATGCCATGTCATCGGTGAAAGTTCAGGCCAGTTTACACTAGCATGGTCAACAACATGATTCTGCTCTGTTCGTGATGGTGGATTTGTCGCAGCGCTTCTGGTTCTTGACGCACTTACGAATCTATTAATTCTGAAAGGGATTAGCAGCGGTAGCTGTTTCTGTACACCTGCCGTATCCCAATTCTCGTCGAGAATTGAGATGAGGAGCAGCATGTGAGTGCAGTAATTCGGAATTCTTCAGTACAGTATACGCTTAAACTATACTCCATTCAGTCTTTTTTTGTGTCGTTGTTTAGCTCAAATTTGAAATATATATGAGCCACATTCAGCTGTTTGATGCAGCAGCACAACTGCATACTGTTGGCTTCAATGATCCACGCATTCAAAATAACCGCACGGATTAAACTAACATTAATATTCTGATCATATAATGAGCCTGGTCGTCCTAAACATCAACGGATGTACATGTGTCGAGGATGATGTGCAGTTTTACAGCAACGGATAATATTTAGGGAGCTGTTGAAAGAGTTGACTAAAATGAATCTCGAAATTTTTTTAACTCACCTAATAGTGCTTTTGCGGTGATTTTTTGGAGAACTGTTGGAGATACTGTTAGAGGGAAAAAAAGAAGTGACTACGAACTCATGTGAGGATGCCTCCCGAATAGTTCCTGCCAAGGTTTCAGATTTTATTACTAGACCAAAAACCGCAGAGCCGTGATTTGATCGGGTTTCAAAAAAAAACTGAAAAATCGCTACAGTAAACAGAAAAACCGAATAAATTTGAAAATCAAATTTTTGAGAAAAAAACCAGCCGGTTTGACCGTTTTACTATTTTTGAATTTGAAATTAAATTGGTTTGAGCGGTTTTTTCAATAAACCGACCGTTTTGACCGGTTTTAAAATTTTCATTTTTTTGAATTTTTAATTTTTTTGAATTTATTAAACAAAAAACTGGTCGACCCTCTAAACCGGATCGGCTCGGTTTGACTGAAAACCGCAAAAACCGACCGGTTTTCATCGGTTTTTAAACCTTGGTCACTGCTCAATGGGGCCCCTCTAGTAAAAAAAAAAAAAACGAGCGGCAACTCACAGCCGTCTAGAAATATGATCCGACGGCGTCTCTCGCGTTCTCAGCTGAGCACGAAGTCAATAAATCCGCTTTACTCTTATTAGCTTCCGTTGGGCCAATTCTCCGCCCACCTCCGCCCACAACCCCGTCTCCTGCTGGACTCAATTACTACTAGTGGGCCGCATTACTCAGCCCTCTCCCAGCTTCTGACCCACCCCCCTTCGCCTACCGCGTTTGGACCGAGTTGCACTTGGATAAGATTTTTTGTGTTATTTTAAATTTAAATTAACTTTCTTTTACATTGTAACTTAATTTTAAAATTTTTTAAATTAAAATATTTGTTATAAATAATAAAAATAAGAACATACACGAGTGTTGTTTTCAATTTTTTTTATATATATTCGTGATTTAAAAAATATTCCATCTCAATGAATCCAATTTTCTAGCACTAGAATTCAGTTGTTCGAGTGCTGAAAGCAAAGTATTCTAGTAGTAATGTAAAAATGAGATCTCATATGAATATAATTTTTCTCAAAATTTCTACATTTAATTTATTATATTTTCAAACTTCTATCTTACTGAACAAATGATGCTTTACTTAGTACGGTGATGTTTGGTTCGATCTAATGTGAACAAATGATGCTTTACTAGTTCGATGATGTTTGGTTCGATCTAATGTGACGTAACCTGACTACAATCGTAAAATAATTACACTGTTACGTGTTTGTTTCCATCGCTCCACAATCAACTTCCACTGTGATCGGCTACGTCGCTTTACAAACCAGTTACCCCTCCTAATCCATTGTTATCCATTCCAATCCCCGTCCTCAAGCCCTAGCCCCAAGTCAACCCCACACCCGACCCGCGTTGGCGCCGCCCACAACCGCCCCAGCCCACAACCGCATCGGCGCCCACCCTCAACCATCCTGCCTCTGACCACGCTACCCATGGCCGCACCGCCCCCGACCTTTTTGGCCATCACCGTTCTGGCGACCGCCTCGACCGCAGCTCCACCGACTGCACCGCCCAGACCGCAGTGCCGCCGAATGTGTCACTCCTGATCGCACCGCCCCCAAGCACCTCGGCCCTACCGCGCTGACGCGCGCCTCGATTGCGTTGACGCCCGCCTTGACAGCACCACCCTCCACCACCACGGCACTCGACAAACTGTCATCGCCAAGGCAGAGGCAACCTGCCTGCAGAGATTCGGCCTTCCGATCAGATTGTTCGAGCGCCAAGAGCTGAATGAATTCCTACGTCCATCATTTTTCCATTTTTATTCCCCTGATTTCCTTTTTGACAAAGATTTCACAATGTTCAGAATCTCACTGATTGTGTCCAATATTTTGGAGTCAATCCAGCCTCTTTTTTACGAATGACATTATCGTTACCTTCAACAAACAAACATAGTGATGGTATTCTTTTACGTTGGCATTAGCAAACAAATAAAGAGAGAAATTAAGGATTCCACCGGTAATCACCCTGTGACTTATTCCCGTTGCCATTCTCACTGTTGTGCTTGTAAACAAACATCACCTAAGGTTCAAGTGTTTCAACAACGCAAATAAATTATTCTACCAGTAAAAGTCAATTATTCTAACTAGTAAATCAATTGTTCTATTAACAAACATTTAAAAATATAAAATAGTACAAATAAATGTATGAACGTAGTAAAATGGGATAGTTTAATTTATTTTTTTTTTAAAAAATAAAAATTAAAGGTGAAAAATTAAATTTAAAAAAAAAGAAAAGAAAGGGAAAATAAAAAAAGGAAAAAGAAAAAAACTCTTGCGTAGTCCAAAAAGAGCTATCAGAAATCCCAACAGTGTAACCGCGCACGGCGCAGCAGCATCAGCGGGTTGCACACTTGCGCGGGGTGCGCCGTGTGCGTGGGTGGCTCTGCGACGCGTTGCTGCTATGTGCGTCGTCTCCATGAGGCTGCCGTGTGCTAGATTTGTTAACACTGCCACGGTGCTAGATTCGGATTTTGATCGAAAACTAAACTTAATAATATATCGGATTGGATCGGTTTCATCGAAAACCGTAAAATCGATCAGCTTTTATCAGTTTCCAAAACCCTACTTATGTGGTACTGCTCCATATTAAAAATAAAAAAATATTACTTGACCTTATCTTGAATAGCTACTATAACATTTTGCATTCTTGCTACTTAGAATTTTGTTCGGCATGCATTTGTGATTTGACTGCCGACTTCTACAGGTTCAAATTTGTTTAGGGGTTATTATTGGGGACTGTTGGAGGAAGATCCTGATTTCTCTCCCAAGTCCCAACACCTTTTCCGTACTACCTAAAGCAATATGTAAGAAGTACCAATTATAAGTAGCTGCTGGAGATGCTCTAAAATGCCCATGCAAGCGTTGCAGGCCTTCAGATTGGGGTGACGAGGCTGGCTAGAGCCGGATGGTCAATTGAGCATCCGGCTTCAGGTGGAATTCTGCATAAATCAAACTGTTCTTCACCTGCATTGAACAAAAATCAAGAATAATTTCATTCATCACAACATGGACTCAGCCTTGGGAACACTCATGTGACCCATGTTCAAGTATATAGTGTTGTGGTTAAGGTCTCTTGTTCGTCAGCAGAAAACTACAGCATCTTTTATTTTACCTTGGTTCCTTATCCATGAAAAAGCTTCATAGACCTGATGCCTTTTTTTTGTTGTCGAATACTTTTCGTGGGGTACACTAGAGGATGATACATCTTTACCTATACAAAAGCAATGTTCTTTAGCTATACTCTGCTAATTAATGTTTGCACGAGTATGATATATACGTTACAACTACCTTGGTCTTATTTCCTGCATTTGAGTGGTCATGCATGCTCAACTACCTCGAGCTCAACATTCAAATGGTCAGAGACTCAGAGTAGACGTCATCACCTATACAAGGCCGAAATGCATGGTATGATCCACTACATCATTGTCCTACCAGCTTAAGCAAAATGTATAGCCAATATTTTGTACTCCCTCCATCCCACTTTATAAATCATTTTGGTACTGAGCATAAGAATTAAAGAGAGTAGAAAATATGTGATGTATTAAAAACGAAAAAGAGGGGATAGAGATGGCGAAGTATCGGAAAGGAAAAAAGTGTATTGAGAAGTTAGGAGGACTTATAATTTGAAAAAAGCGGAGTAGTCCAATATGACTTATAATTTAGAATGGAGTTAGTAATATGATACTCCCTCTGGTTCATAAAGTACCCCTCCGTTCTTTAATTGATACCGCCGTTAACTTCTAAATTTAACTTTAACCATTTATCTTATTCAATTTTTTTTTGATAAATTTTATATATTTTGATATAATTTGATTTATCATTAGAGTTATTTGAATCACAATTTAAAATTTTACATATTCAAGCAAATTTTTTGAATAAGACAAATAATCAAAGTTGATTGTAAAATTCAATGGCGACATCAATTTAAGAATAGAGAGAGTATGTCGTTTAGTACAATGTCACGGTCTCTAAAATGTAACTTTGAATTTTATTTTCTTCAAAAATATTTATTATAAAAATAACATATATATACTTTTGAGACAAATATAATTATATAATTTTCACATTTCTAAACTTAATGAATTAAAACTTATTTTTAATTTATATTCTCAATGTTTGATCAAAGCATTATTCTAAACGACTTCCTTTATGGGAGTATGAAACTGATTGGTTTCCTAGTAACAAAATTTATTCCTCTAGCATGTGTGTACATAGCAAATTGGTACTTCCTCCTGTCCCGATTTATAAGTCATTTTGGAGCTTTGCACGAGAATTAAGAAAAATAAAAAAGGTGAGATGTGTAAAAAATGAGAAAGAAAGAGATAGAGATAAAAGTATTTTGAAGAGAGAAAGAGTATTAGAAAGTGACAATGACTTATAATTTAACAAAAGTTGTTGAGTACATAATGATTTATAATTTGAGACGGAGAGAGTCACTATTGTAGGGCTGCTTGCTCGTCTGATCGCTCTAGGTTCATCAGAGCAACCAAAGTTAGTTCGATCAGCATGGACCCGGTATCGCTGCGGATTTTTGTGTGCCTCTATCTGGAATGGATCCTGTCGGTGTTTTGACCACCTCACAGTAAAATTTATTTAATCAGAGGGAGAGTTCGTGTGCTCTTTGTATTCGAATGGCCTAGTCTACGAAAGATTCGAAGGTTAATCTGGTCGGTTCGGGTCGTGGAGAGGCGTAATACCCTATGTTCAGGGGCGAGAGAGATTAAATCATATGAACTCAAAAACATGAGTACGATACGGAAGAGACTTAGCTCAATCTAAGATCTCTAGCACGCGTGGATGAATGTAATTACAGTAGAATACAACTTAACTAACTTGACTTGTCATGTATACTTAGTGTCTCTGGTGCCCTCTTTTATATAGAGCCGATCCAGAGTTACATGACTAGACCATAGTTATTCAGCTGAACCAAGGTTGCATGGCTTGCCGTCTACAGAATTGGATGACCTTTTGACAGATGGGACCATGGTCTGGTCGGTGTCCTCCGTTCGTCCTGTTATCCACTGCGAGGGGACAAAAGTTATTTTACTGCTTGACTTTACCGCTCAGCGGACAACTTTACCTCCCATCAGATTGTTTTACGTGCTTCTAGAATACTTTACCGCTCTGGTCTGGCTGCTTTACCGCCTTGAACTGCTGTACATCGTTAAAAATCTTTGTGCCTGCCAGGCGTGGCTGTTAGAGCGGTGGCCGGCCCTCAGGCGGCTGGCCAGACTTTGTCGTCGTCCAATCCTATCCTTTGGGGGTCAGAATGGTGTTGATGGTTTCGGTGTAAGTGCTGAAAGCGATCGGTTTCGGTTTTCTGACCCTTGATGTTGAGCTGTCGTTTTTTATTTGCTTAAGTCCTTTGTGAGCCGTGAGCCGTAATTTGCAAGTGAACCTTGACGTAGTTGCCGGGTGCATAAGTACTCAGTCATACTATCCCGACAGATTCAAACGTCGAAACATCAAAGCAGCTCTTTAGAAAGGCGTGTCGAGGCCGGAAGCAATGCGCTAGCTAGAGAGCCATCGAAAATCGGCTGTACGTACGTACTCCCATCAACGTCCTTCATCGTGCTGTCGCTCGTGGTTCGTCTCCATCAACGACCTGTCAATATTCTTCCTCGACCGACCGAGTCGCTTGATTGGATTTGGAGCTAGCTAGCCGCATGCAAATGGCAACGTACTCCGGCGGACCGATCGGTCACGACGACCGACGTCTCGTGTCCCGTGTCGTGCTTGCTTGCTCGCTCGATCATGCCGTGAGCACATAAACAATCGCACGAGACGCTTGTGCTGTTGCGTGGTGGATCGCGATCGAGCTCGCGGCTGTCCGCGTAACGACACGCGTGCGTCCCACGAGGCGCCGGTCACGGACGAGCAGGATCCGCAGACCAACGAAGAGTGGGAGGAGCGCCAAACGGAAGCGTCCAACGATCAGCGAATCGTGCTCTGTCGTGCGCGGTGGCTCTGTCACGGCGAGTTGGCGACACCCGCCCGACACACGCATCCGCTACTGCACGCGTCGACGGATCGAGTGAAAGAGAGCACAGGAGTAATTAACAAAGAGAGACAGAGCAGTGTACATGTAATATAAGTACTGTAATGAAAAAAAAGTTAAAACTGAGCGGGCTGTCTCCACACACGACACGAGTACACGCGCGACGCTAATACACCCGGCCAGCAGGCGGTAGACGCAGCAGAGAGACCCAGTTCAATCAGCCACAACACGGACCATAAGTTCCAATGCATCATGCATGCAAGAGCAGAAGCCACAGATCTTGCTCCTCCTCGTCCTCCTCCCTGCTACCTGCTGCCGCGTGCTGGTAGGGTAGACGGTCAGACGGCGAGGAGCTCTGCCTTCTTGATCTTGGAGACGCTCTCCAGGACGCCGGCGGGCGACACGTGGCCCGTCACCGTCACCTTCTTGCTCTCCAGGTCGATGCTGAACGACGTCACGCCTGCAGCCAACGCTCCCATGGCGCCGTCAATTAGTACTGCTCTTTCAATATGGGAGTAGATGCATGTGTGTGTATTCGTACCTTCCATCTTGGAGATGTGCTTCCTGACTTTCCCCGCGCATCCCCGGCAGTGGATCGCCACCTTCATCACCACCACCTGCGTAATTAACGATCGAGCGAGATTCATCAGGCACTCGTGGTCCACGACGAACAGTGCCGTCTCATGCAGACTCTCACTACTCCCTGTCCGCGACGAGGGGCACATCGGTTTACCCCGCGTCCTGCGACTGCTCCGTGATCGATCGACTCAACAATGGTGGCGCAGCCACTCTTTCTCGCTCCTACTGCTACTGTGCCGCCACCAGGGAGTCCTTTCTGTTTCTTTACTCGGCGTAAATGCTGTTACTATGCCTCGCTCTGACTCAGCCTTGACCTCCTCCGCCGCCACCGGGGCCAGCCCCCCGTAAATACACTGCTGCTGACGGTTATGTACAGAAGAATTTACCGGGCCCCGGGGTGGATCATCTCTCTCGCGAGAGAGAGAGATTATTATTGCAGTTAATACTCCATAATCGTGTGTGCAGGTGTAACTGTCAGCTTTTAGTTCTTTAATTACTGTGCATTTCTGCGGGAGCGTATTTAATAAAGAATGTTAAGGCTCGGCCAGAACGGACGTGATTGTATACGTACTGATGGGTTTGGAGCTGGGTGAAACGGTGCTTCATGTGAAGAGAGATGACAAAGAAGACGCGGCACTCGTCCTGGGGCATGGCTAAATTGTACTCGTAGTACTGTAGTAATACGTGTTTGAATGAAAATACGGCTCCAATCTCTTCGTACGGTGTACTAATTTAACGTACTCGTAGCAATAGGGTAAAAAAATAACACAACGGAAGAAGAGGCGAGTCGGTGACTCGGTGTACACGTACTTGGAGGGCCTGGTCACTCGAGGCCGCGGCGGCGGTGGCGGCAACGGTTGCCGGGGCGCGTTTGGCGGCCGCAGCGCGCCCCCGAACCGGGGCCTCCCTGACGGGGCTCCTTGTCACCATGGGCAGCGTAACGGCCACGGGCGCCCGGCCACCACCGGCGCCGCGGCGTCTCGGCTGCGGGGGAGGCGGAGGAGGAGGTACCCCCCTGCAGCTCGCCACCGCGAACCGCCGCGAAGTGGAGCGGCGGGG
>BCLH01001129.1:0-27538 GCA_001602315.1 Zoysia pacifica | reverse complement strand
CCGTCCTCATCGCTGCTCTTTCCTCGTCGGCCCGGGAAAGCACAGAACACGACGGCAATGCAGAGGAGGAGGAGTAAGAGGAGAGTGATTTCGCTAGCGAGCAGAGAGAGGGAGTCGAGGGTGTTGGAGCTTAAAAAGAAGCGGTGGGAGGGAGGAAGACAAAGGAGATGGAATGACGGAGGAATTAATAGGGCGGTTTCCTACGTCTCTCTCTCTCTCTCTCTCTCTCTAGATTTGTTGCTGGCGTGGTGAGGCAAGATCGGAATTATTGAGACCTGCTCGATCGATCTAAGACCCAGCAAGCATACTGCCTCTGCGGCAGGTGCGCTCTGCGCCGCGACGACGACGGCGACAAGATTTGGTGCGGGCACGGGGCCTATGCGCTGGCTCGCCCAGGCACGCGTCTGACGTCACTGCACCATCCCCTAACGTTTCTACGGCTACCCAATGTTCGAATGCGATCGATGGACCATGTTTTCAACTTCATAGTAGTAATGTTTTTGCTCTAAAAAAGATCCGTACGTTCAATACTGACTGGCCGAACCACCGTCGATGTTGGGAATGGACGGACCACGGCCTTTTGGCATGACTGTTGGCTCGCGATCGGCTCGCTGGCTGACACGCTGCCTGCACTCTACTCTCATGCGCGCCACCCGGAGGCCTCGGTGCATGCAGTGCTGAACTCAGGTCTCCGGCAGGCCTTCGTCCCTCGGCTCTCAACTGTGGCCGCAGAAGAATTCCTCAAGCTCTCGGACGCGCTGGCTGATGTTGTGCTGACCAATGAGCAGGATGTTCGTAGGTGCCCATGGGAGGACAAAGCTCGACGGCTCAGCTCATCCACCATCTACAAAACTGTAGTCTCCTCTGAACCCGACTGTGAATATTATAACTATATTTAGGAAAACTGCGCTCCCTCTAGAGTGAAGTTCTTTGGCTGGCTCTTAGTTCAGAATCGGATCCAAACAAAGGAAAAACTCCTAAAGAAGCACTGTGTGGATTCTGAAATCTGTGAGATTTGTAATAATCAAGTGGAAAGTGCAGCTCATCTCATAGCAGGTTGCCCTTTTGCCGTTGGGTTCTGGCTTCGAATTGGAGTCCGCTCACTGAAGACGATGTCTCCCATCTCTGGTCAGTTCGCCCACCACTTGGTATACCAACTGAACACTTCAATGTCTTCCTCCTCCTCTGTTGTTGGCGGCTATGGAAGCACCGCCATGATGTTGTCTTCCGATCCATGCCCCCCTGCTACTCTCGGCTCTTCGCAGGATGTCGTGAGGATGCCGAACTTTGGTCATGTAGATTGCCGGAAGCTGGGCGGCATGTCGCCCAAGCTTGGGCCTCGTTGTTCTCTCAATCTTCTGCTGTAACCATCTCAAATGACAGAAAACACCATGCTCATGTGTGTGCCTTTGATTTGGAATGGGATGCTCTCCCCCCCTCCCCCCCGCAATTTCTCAAAAAAATATACTGACTGGCCTTTGTGGCATTCATGTTTAATACCTCTCGAATGGACGCACCTGTACTTAAGTTAAATATGTGCATACAACCGCACGGTGAACAATGTATAGTGTACAAAATAAAGAACCGTGTTATGGGTACCTCAGACCTAATTCCAACATAATGTCGCCTTCGGACACAGGGGATAGCGGTCCTCTGGTCCTTTGCAAGATTCTACATTAGCATTCTACGCGAGTCAAGAACTGCAAAAGGCATTTCTCCAGACACCTTCCTTCGGAAAATGCAGACAGTTTTCAACAAAAAACCGCTTGTACTAGATAACAGGTGAGCTCGGAAAAGAAAACTGTCTGCGGAAAAATATCTAATACAGGTGGCTGTCCTAACCAACCGCCTGCATTATAGTGCAGGCAGTAGATTAGGACAGCCGCTGCATTAGATACAATTCTGCAGACGGGTTTCTTAAGTAGCAGCTTATATCTTAAATGAAGGCATATACTTAAGAGAGCCTCCTGCATTAGGTTAACCTATATAAGGCACAGTCATGCCGCGCCCTGTTACTCGCGACGCCCTCAGAATAGAGGCGCGATACAGTGGTGAGGCGGAAACAGATTGTGGGGAGGGACGGTTTTGTTTCCGATTCTTTTTGCGGATCTTGTTTCTAGAGGTATGCAGATGTTTTTCCAACTATTTAATATAAGTTTGGTTGCAATTTGAGCCATATAACCTAGATTTTCTAATATCTCGGGTTTCTTAAGTTTATTGTGATTTTGATGATTCAATTGACTAAAGTTTACAATGTTTCTGGTCACTCTTAATATTCTTATGAGATTATATGTCTCCTATCTTTTTTAAACCATATTTATAGCTTAGTTGGTTAATTTTTACTTCAAATATATATGAGATCAATCTACATGCTAGGTTTCTTATGATTTTGATTATTAAATTAATTGAGTAGAGTTTATAATTAATATTTCATGTAGATTATTAATATTCCCATAGAATTACATTTCTTCAAATTGTTAACCCATATTTATAGTTTAATTGACTAATTTTTGTTTTAAATAAATATAAGATCAATATATACGATTGGTTTCTTATGATATTGATAATTAAATTGACTATAGTTTACAAACTTTGTGGTGATTCTATATTCCCACGATCGATTTCATGTAGTTAGTTAATTCTTTTTTTAACTGAGATAAAAAATAGATTGATTATGGAGGTATAATGCACCAAGACCTTCTCTCCAGTACCTTCAAAATGTTTTTTATTTGTCGAAACTACTAAGAAACATGCTAGTCAAAATGAGATATGCTATCTATGTATCAATTGTGTCAATAAGATAGCTTGGTTTAATGCTTTAGTAATCCAATCACGTGATATTACTCTATGCAATGGGCCACCTTTGTCCCCTCCGCGTCTAGGCAGGTAAGCACAGCTACAACCTTCTTCCTAGGGGTCAAGTAGATTCAATGATACAGAAGAGCCAATCAGCTGCTACGCAGCTGTAACATCCCAAGCTCGGAATGCGGGTCTCACCTCGCAGAATAACTGTTTACATTTTCGTCTCACTTCGCGTAAAAAGGTTAACCCGAGTTACTGATGCATTCCAAAGCCGGGTTTTTAAATTGGGCTCCATCTCTTTCAACCACCGACGCTACAGTAGCCATCGTGCTACAGTATGCGCGCTGCTACAGTACTGCTACAGTACTGGCCTTTTTCTTTTTTCCTTTTGGAACCAGGATACTGCAGCAACTACCTTCATCTCAGGGCCCAAAAGATACATCTCTTGAGATTAAAGCTGATCAGCCTAAGAGGCCAGATGTATCGCTACACCCATCTCAGAGCCTAAAAGATACACATCTTGAGAGTCCAATGGATACATCGTTGTCACATTCTCCCTATTGCCAAACAGATGTATTGTCACACCCATCTCAAAAGGGTCAAGAAGAATCAGTTGAAAAGGGCAAAACATTTTCAGCTCCTGCACAAATCCACAGGCAAATCGCCTCATACAAAAAGACTCTTTCATAAGAAATACTAAAATACGTTGACAAATTGAAAAGAAAAGCATAATTAATTCAGGTGCAACCAATAAAAAAACATACATCGACCGAGATGGGAGGAAGATGGGAAATTTTATACATGCGATGATTTACAAATGAAACTGAATGCCCCAATCTGGCATAAAGAGGATATGCATGAAGAATTTGTTAATGGCAAGCCATTTCTGATGTTAGTCTAACTTAATAATCTACATTTTCCAATGAGAAGATTACATGACTGGTACATAATGACGAGTTCTTTGATATTAAAAATGTCATATTTTACGTCTCAGAGAATACATTTTGGAGTGATGAGAAGACACTATCATTTAGTTTTGAAGGCTGGTGACTTATGTTCCGGGAGCAAAGACTCGACATCAACCTCATCATTGTGTGATGCCTGTAAGTCAATTCTGTCATATAATCTATCAAGCTTACATTTGTTAACATTCAACGTGTTGTAGTAATCGCGAGTGGATTTAATATGCAGGATGGTATATCTGGCTGACAAAAAATTGAAGAGATTGAAATCGAGGGTCCTTAATCTAACTAGGATTTCTCAGGTCAATTTTACCATGAACCTCGATCCAAAATCAGAGGCGTACAAAGATATGATAAAGAAGGAGTTCATGCAATAAAAAAAGAAATGACTCGTCAACGAATATTAGCAGTGGCTATGTATATATAGGAAGGGCGATTCATAACTTTGTCAATGATAGCAAGACCGACATATTGGCCCCTTATAATTTTAAGTTCCTTTAATACCCTCATCTTATTTTGTTAAGTTAATTAAACCTAACACTTTTGTTTGTGGGTACAGTGACCACTATATTTGTTTCTTTATACAACCGAGAGAGGCCAAGGGAGTGGTCCTTGACTCACTCGATTACCCAAACTCTAGTTACGAAGATTTCATCAAGATTTTAAATAAGTATGTGCATTTCATATGTATTGTCTATACGATACTCATTATATTGCATTGACTATAATTTTAAAATGCTTGTTTCATATATGTAGTGCCTATTTGTTCTATATTAAATTCGATGAGATCTATCCTGATAGCAAGGAAAAACTAACTCTACGAACCAACTATCCGGTAACACAAATAGAAATATACTATATATATATATAATGGTTACAAATTTTTAACTAATTTAGTTTTTTTTAGCGTCATAAGCAACCTCCCAGCTTCGTACTTTGTGGATATTATGTATACGAGTATCTTAGAATCACAGGCCACTATAAAGTGAATCATGAAGATGTAAGAAAAAGATTTATATTTGTTAATCGTCTGTACTTAATTTCTTTTATATCAATATTATGTTCTTATTATATGTTCATTTGCAGCATCCTAATATCAGTTATAAGTGGCTTTGGGGAAGAGACATGAAGCGCAATGGTGTTGAAAATGTCCGAAGTAATATGTGTACTTCATTCAGCGTTTGATTTGTCATCAGAATGGTGAATTTTATTAAAAGAAAGACAACGAGTTGTCGAACTATCCACATCTTTCTTTATATGATAGATTTAGGCTATTCTAGATGATCGAGACGATGTTTGATTATGTAGATGTTGGATCACTCTTGTTATGTTCTGTAATATACATTTGTTTGTTGGAAGTTTGATTTGTCTATATGAATATTTTGTCTAAGTTATGTGTTAAATCTGTGAGTGCAATTTGTATTTTTGACCTGTATAATAATAATAATTATTCTATTTTAAATTAATTTTAAAAAACTAATTCAGACGACTGATAAAAAGAGCCACTAACATTTCAGCCCGTAATGCCAGCAGTTAATGTAAGCAGACGCCTGCATTACATCCTGTAATGCAGGCGTCTGCAGGCGGTCGACAAAAGCGGCAGCCTGCATTCAAGTCGTTGATGCATGTGGTTATCATTATTATCCGCCTAAATTAATGAGCCTTAATGCAGGCGGCCGGTAATGACAACTGCCTGCATTATCTCTCGAATGTAGGTGGTTCTTAATTTACACATGGAGAAATGGTCTTTTTATACAGGGCATAGAATGCCGGCGGATAGAAATTCCGCTTGTATAAATGCCTTTAGAACCGTCGGGACAAATGCTTTTTGTAGTAGTGATAATTTATCTTTGTTTTGTTTAACCTCGAAGTATCCTGAAGCAAGTAATGAAATACCTAGAAATTCAAGGTCTGGAATTTTTTTGATGTGCTATTTCCATTTTTGCTGATCACTAGATATGTCCAGCCATATGCCTTGTCAAAAAGGATGGGGGGTGTCTAGAGAGTTGAGGGGCTTAATTCATATAGAGTTTATCTAAAAGAGAAGACATACCGCCAGTATGAACAAGTACAAAAGAGCTTATCTTTTCGTCTCTAGATATACGATGAAGCTGAGATAGGATATCAAACGATTTAACTCTTCTGGCAACTGTTTCTTGGTGGTGAGCAAAGAAAATGTGACTTGCGTGAGCCTTTGAGGATCTTGGTGCATGGAATGAAGTAGAGTAGATAAAACTTCAAGGTCAGAATTTTCTTTCGGATGTGCTATTCCCATTTTTGCTGATCACTATATATATATATATTGTCTAACCACTATGCCTGTAAGCGGGAGGAGCCGCGAAGCCGCTGGGTTCACCCGCACCGCATGCCTGCTTAAGTCCTGTAACACTGCCTAGTTCGCAAAAGCGGGATGAGATGGTCGTGCCCACCAATCCCGACGGCGCCGCAACCCGCATATCCACCAGTAAGTCGTAGGCGAGGGAGGCAGAGCCCCCAGTGTACGCGGCCGTACGTGCACCGCCATATGCGGCCAAGCATGACCCGTCGCCACGCTGGACCCACTGACATACCGTCCATGATACAAGCGTGTGTCGGTGGTGATGTCAGCTCAGGAGCAACAGCCAGGCGGCCAGCAAGCACCTTCTCTTTGAATTTGTCGTTAAATCTATAAAAATTCAACAAAATTTTCTCAAGTTTACCAAAATTATTCCATCAAGTTTATCTTATCGAACTCTTCGTGTAGTTGCCCTTCGAATTCTAAGTTTAGACATTTAATCTTGTAATTTGAATCAAAATTTAATTATTTATGAGACTAAATGTTCTAAACTCAGAACTTAGAGTAACTAAGACAGTACATACACAAAGAGTTCAACAAGATGAAACTAGCGGAAAGAATTTTGAGAAATTATAGAAACTTGAGAAAACTTTTTTGAATTTCCGAAGATTAACCGTTCAAAAAAAATTCAGATTACAAGAATAAACGTTTTAAACTCAAAAATCAGAGTAACTCGAATAGCACCTACATGAAGAGCTCGACGAGATGAAAGTAATGGAATACTTTTGGGAAACTTTGAAAACTTGAGAAAAAGTTTATTGAATTTTCAAAGATTAATCATTTAAAAAAGAAAAATTCAAATTATAAGACTAAATGTTTTAGACTTAGAACTCTAAGGAACTCAGAGGGTACTACGCGAATCGCTCGGTGAGATGAAACTAGTGAAATAACTTTAAATTTTTTTAAAGAATTTAAGAAAACTTTCTTGAATGTACAAAAATTAACTGTTGAATTTTTTTTTGAAAACTACTCTTTTCAAAGATTAACTGTTCAAAAGGAATTCTAAAATTATTCTTATGTAGCCAGAGCGTGGGAGGAATGGGTGGAGCTTGCTACTCGTAGCTGGAACGGTCACTCTCGCGGCCTGCAAGCGGCGGCCTGCAACTACAAACATTCGTATCGCGTGCTGCCGCGTAAGCCACATTCCATGTTGCGGCCAATGTGGGATGCGGGGCGGGTAGCCCACTCCCACCCTGTTTGCACCGTGACACGTAGCTCTCCGCTATGGAAGCAGACTCGTGCTGCAACCCAGTTTCGCCGGAGCTCAGACTGCAGTGGCATGGCAATCAATCGAGACACAGGAGAAAGAACAGGAGACGGTATGCCATATCGTCAGGCAAGACAGCCTAAGACAAAATTACACGAGACAAGAATGGGCAAACGACGGAGATGAAGTCATAACCGTGGGGGTAGCAGTAATGGACGGGACTGTGCTCGCCAGAATTCCAAGTTGGCTTGCGCTCCAAATTCTAGGCTGACATCGGTAGAGAGGCTTGTAACTACGAATAGCGTGGGCCAATCTGGATCCCTTTGAGGCCCAGATCAGCACATGCAAACCACTCCGATCCACAGGTTCGAACATGAGCTAGCACGCCGTGCAGCATTCCCGGAGGCCTTCGCGCGTTGTTGTCGGACGAGCTACGGTAGCTAGAGTGCTGTTGTCTTGTGTTGTTGCTGGATGCAGCACAGTAGTGGGGCTCACATTTTTGTGCCCGTACCATTGCAAGACGCATACATACAAATGTGAGCCCCACAACATTGCAAAACACATAAAAAAAACATTAAATACTTTTGCATGAGCTCATGTGTTTGTGGCCATAAAGCTTGATCTCTTAGATTGTTGATTTTATCCAAGACAGTGCGCAACCTTAAGGCCAACAGTGATCTTTGTCGATAGATTTCTGATGTAAATTTCAACTTCCTCCAGCTTATGAGCCTCAACACCTGTGTGATACAGAAGCTTAAGCTCTTTATGCTTCTTATTATACAGCAGCCTTACCTTCTCCACTATCTGTAATAAACAGAAATACATAATTTTGACTAACATGAATAAGGAACTAAACTCTAATTAAAGATCCTGCTCAAATTTATTGGCAGCAAAACCCTGAACTGTGTATAATTAAGCTACCCAATAGGGAGCATATAACATACTCAATAGGTAGTTGCGACTTAACTAATGTTACTTGTAAACATATTTACTAGACGACTGAATAGTATGTTACTTGAAAACATAAGACGTAACTATTCAATCAATTACCTTTCAAAGGAAAAAGGAGCATATTCAACAGTTAGGAGTAGCTAAATTCCACTCATTATCTAAAATTAATCCAAATATAGTACGTTACTACCTACAAGTATTCATTTAAAAGATAAGGAAGCATTATCCTAAAATAGTATGTTACTTGTGAGCACATGACGTTACACTGTCTGACAAGATCCATTCAAAGAAAAAAAAGAACATACTTGGCAACTAGAAGTAGCTGAATTTTATTCATGGTGTAAAGCTAAATTGAATATAGTACATTACTAACAAAAAGGAACATACTTGGCGACTAGAAGTAGCTGAATTTTATTCATTATGTATAGTTAATCTGAATATAGTACATTACTAACCGACAAATATTCATTCAATGCAGAAAGGAGCATTATCCAAAAGCAGTACATTATTTTACGCTATTTGATAAGTATTCATTCAAAGCAAAAAGGAGCATACTCGGCGACTAGAAGTAGCTGAATTTTGTTCACTATTGAAAGTTTATCTGAATATACTACATTACTCGTCAGCATAGTACATTACTAAAAAACTTCCAACTAAATCAGATTCTATCATGCAACAAGCGAATAACAAATAGCAAGCTTTCACATGACAACACTAATATATTTCACAATCACACAATTAAAGGTAAATAATTGCAATGCATCATTCAGCCAGAAATTCTGGGCTGACATTGGTAGAGCGACCCGTGCTACGAATAGCATGGGCCAATCTGGATCCCTTTGAGGCCCAAGTCAGCACCTGCAAACCACTCCAGCTCACATGTTCGAACATGAGCTAGCGCGCCACATCGGAGGGCCGAAGGACTTTTCGTGCTATTGCCAGATGAGCTACAGTAGCTAGAGCGCTGATGTCTTGTGTTGTTGCTGGATGTAGCAAAGTAATGGGGCTCACATTTGTGTGCCAGCACCATGCAAGACGCACATACACAAATGTGAGCCCCACAACATTGCAAAACACACACAAAAAAAACATTGGAGACACATTGTAAGATGCAAGATACAGAACACCAGTCTGACACTAGATTAAAAGTAACACAATCAATTACAGGAGTCACAGATACTAGGAAGGGAAGAAATATAACCCAGAAAATATTTTCCAGTCAACCTACTAATTAATCTGTAATGCTCCTATGCAGAGAATTATTCAACACAACAACTGAATTCAGTTAGTTGCTCTGTTCCAGTAGGCAAACTCTGAGGTGCAGCTAGGCCACTGTGCCATCCTCCTCTTGAGCGAGCTGATGCATCTCTTCTTGGGACCGAAGATGCAGGTCCTTCAAAGCATTTGTACAGGCAGTAGCAAGGCTCTTCATTGCTTCAAAACTGTTGTGCATACAAGCTTGCAGCCCAGCTTCAGCAGGTGGAACACCATCAGGTAACACTGGTGTAGGTAGAGATATCTGGCTGCTCTGTTTGCAGACCAGCAAAAGCTTCTTGTGCTTTGCCTCTAACACCTTGCGCATCGCCGGTTCATCCCTCCCCATCAATCTGAGTTCTCTGCCCATACCTTCACTGGCGAATATACCCTGCTTCCTCTCTACCCTGTGCTTCTCCCACAGGCCCAGAACATTGGAGGCAAAAGCCTGCATTGGGCCTACCACTTCCATCTCAGAAATCCTCACCATGCTATTTGCGCGGTTACTGTAGATGGTGAAAACAGGGGGTGCTCTAAGCGTCCAGGTGAGTAAGGAGGAACCCCATCACCAGTAACTTCAGGCACATACTCAACTCCCTTCTTGAGCTATTCATTCAGAGTGCTGGCATAGCTCTTTTGGGCAACGAACCATGCCGCAAAACTGGCTGTCATATCCAACAGCTGAAGTTCTAACTTCCTAACCAAGTCTATGTGAGCTTCACTGAATCCTGCAGCAGCTATGATAGAATCTATGTCTGGCATTGTGACATGGTTTGCCACATTTGCATGAACCTGTAAGAATGGGTATTATAAATTTAGCAGACAGAAGTACATGTCAATGTAATTACTCCCAAAAAAAACTGCAATGCAGAAGCCTTTGAACTGTGAAATGACAATGGCTGAAATGATAAAAAAAAATTCAGTACTTCAAATGTGGAAAATACACATTGCATACTGTTGACATGCATGGAACTAAAAAACAGAAAATCATTGGGGAACTTACTGATTTGTAATACTTCACTAGTTTATAAATTCGAAGTCGCTTTATATATTAACAAGTGTATAGAAAATCCATGCTAGAAATTATCCTAGCTCTTGGTTCCTCTTATGAAATATCAAAATTCATTCAGGAATATATAAATGTGTGCACAACATTTGTATATGCGACCATCCGAAATCGTTACAACTCATGTATGGAAACTCAAAAACACTACATACCTTTGCATGAGCTCATGTGTTTGTGGCCATAAAGCTTGATCTCTCAGATTGTTGATTTTATCCGAGATAGAGTGCACAACCTTAAGGCCAACACTGATCTTTGTCGTTCTGATGTGGATTTCTACTTTCTCCAGCTTATGAGCCTCAGCACCTGCGTGATACAGAAGCTTAAGCTCTTCAAGCTTCTTATTGTACAGTAGCCTTATCTTCTCCACTATATGCGACAAACAAAAATACATAATTTTGACTAACATAAATAAGGCACTAAACTCTAAATAAAGATCCTGCTCAAATTTATTGGCAGCAGAATCCCGAACTGTGTATAATTAGCTGCCCAATAGGGAGCATACGACATACTCAATAGGTAGTGGCGACTTAACTGATGTTACTCGTAAACATATTTACTAGACGACTGAATAGTATGTTACTTACAAACATAAGACATAACTATCCAACCAATTACCTTTCAAAGGAAAAAGGAGCATATTCAGCAGTTAGGAGTAGCTAAATTCCACTCACTATATAACATTAATCTAAATATAGTACGTTACTACCAACAAGTATTCATTTAAAAGATAAGGAAGCATTATCCAAAAATAGTATGTTACTTGTGAGCACATGACGTTACACTGTCCCCGACAAGATCCATTCAAATAAAAAAAAAGAACATACTCGGCGACTAGAAGTAGCTGAATTTTATTCATTATGTAAAGTTAATTTGAATATAGTACGTTACTAACCAAAAAGGAACATACTCGGCGACTAGAAGTAGCTGAATTTTATTTATTATGTAAAGTTAACCTGAATATAGTACGTTAGTAACCGACAAATATTCATTCAATGGAGAAAGGAACATTACCCAAAAGTAGTACCTTATTTTATGGTATTCGACAAGTATTCATTCAAAGTAAAAAGGAGTATACTCGACGACTAAAAGTAGCTGAATTATGTTCATTATCAAAAGTTTATCTGAATATAGAACATTACTCTTAAGCATAGTACGTTACTAAAAAACTCCCAACTAAATCGGATACTATATCATGCAACAAGCGAATAACAAATAATAAGCTTTCACATGATAAAGCTAATATATTTCACAATCACACAATTAAAGGTAAATAAAATGCAATGCATCATTCATCCAGAAATTCAAAACTATAAAAGCGTGTCAACCTTGACTTCATGAAGAAGCTTCTTCTCCCACACTTAGAGCTTCTGCATTGTTGAAGAAAGGTTGCCACATTCCATAGCCTTTTCCTCCTCAAACAGCAGGAATTTCCTGCCCATTGAAGGGAATCTACAAATCATCATTGAAGACATTGCAAAAGCAACTGGGTTAGATAAAAAATATCTCTTTTCTTCATCAGATTACCAAAAATAGCAAGATTGAAACATTGGACTGATAAATGAGACAACCTTTTATCCCTGAGTTATTCTGGTTGTAAGGCATCTTCTCAAACTCGAGCATCTTGCACACCTCTCTAGCCGACTCGGAGACACGATCAAACTGCAGTTTGATCTCCTGGATCACTTCCACATCATCTTGGTATATTTTCATAGGCTCAGCAGGCTGCCCAACGAAGTTGTCCTTCAACCATAGCTTCATCCACAGCATGGACCATGCTGCTCTTGTCAAGAATGCTGCCGGCGAGATCCGGTGATTTGGATTCCTCTTTGCTGAGAACAATGCTACGGATGTCCGACATCCTGGACTTCTCGCACAGCTCCTCGACCTTGCTGGCACTGCTCTTCCTCTCTTCCTCTTTGTCCACCTCACCATTATTCATGGCGGTGCACTTGACGCTGCCATTCGCTTCGCCGACTACCTCTCCCAGTTCTTTCTCATTCTCTAGTTCTAGGATGTCCTCGTCCTCTAATTATGAGATGTCGTCGTCCTCTAATTCTAGGATGTCCTCGTCATCCAGGGGCTCAATAGAGGTCCAGCTAGGCCTAGGCATATAGTTCGCCATGGCAGCCGGCTGATGTGGGTAGTAGTATCTTTCAGATGTTTCGAATGGGCTCAAGAAGTCCCAGGTGGTCGACACCAGTGGTGGCGACGGGGGAGGCAGCGGCACAGTCGGCTGGCTGTAGGAAGATGGCGCCATTGGAGAAATGCTCTCGTCTTGCAGGCCGTACTAGTAGGGATATGGATATCTGTCATAGTAATAGCTCGGCGACGCTGCCAGCCCGGTAGCACCGTCGCCTTGGTAGTGGCAGTGTTGTACGGTGGTATTGGTGACTTGGAGGCGATGCTCGTAGGGCACGGACGGCGGAGACGGCCGGCTGCGAGCGTGGTAAATGGTACTGGTGAAGCTGTTGTATCCGTAGCCACCCATTTTGACGCCGCAGCCCCCGCCGTAAATGGATGATGGGCCCACGCTATAGCTGTACGGTGGAACATAGCAGTATCTGACGTATGGCGCGGCCATCTGCTGCATCGAGGAAGGCGCGGCCATCTGCGGCGGCGGGGAAGGCGAGGCCGTCTCCAACGGTGATGAAGGCGCCGGCGTAAGAGTCTGGAGGGGTTCCGACGGAAAAAGTGTAGCCACGATCTCCTCGTCGGACAGGAACTGGACTTACGCGTCGTCATCATCACCACCAGAGGCATCTTCTTGGTCCTCTTCATCCGTGGGGGAACTATATGTGCCCGCCATCACCGTCTACGTCATCAACCTGCCCCGCGATCTGCTCGACAGGACGGAGCGGTAGTACTTCGGTTGCGCCTTCTTCCTCTCGCGCGGTGTCCTGGACGGCACTGAAGAAGTCGTGCAGTGCGGCTCCCGTGGCTTGGAGCGAGTTGGCGTAGGCGTGATGCGCGTCCGCGAGCACGTAGTGGAGGCGGATGGCCTCAGCCATCAGCTTGGTGCGGTCGCAGCAGAGTGCGAGCGCAGCGGACCGCGGATGACGTGACTGCGCGCACCCCATCGGGACTCGGGAGCGGGAGCCGGGAGCGGGTGTTGTCACTCGGTACGGAGCAACGTGCTCAACGACCAGCGAAAGGGTGACATAATTTTTTAAGATTCAGGGGGTGTACATGTGGTGGTGTGGGAGAAAGGATGGAAAGAAAGAAAGATTCTCCAACAACGACTGTGCCGCAAATCTACAACACTTTTGGAGTAGTTGAAGTACCGGAGCAGGAGGTACAGGGTGCCGGTGGAGATGGTGACGGGGCAGGTTGACTGCACACGCACGGGAGATGACGACTCTTGTTTTCTGTCGCTAGCAAGCTTGCGGCACAGAGGAGAAGAGGCCGGAGTGCAAGGGAAGCACGACGCCGAGGGTGAATGAATCCTGAAGCGTTTCTCACTTGGGACTGCCGTGGCGTGGCATGTCATGCCACGTCTGTTGCCAGAAAAGCGAGGAGAGGTGGAACGAGGTGACTGATTGCAGTGTGAGCCTCGTGCTGTCTTCTGTGGGCCCTTTGCTGGGGTTTCTTTTTGATTTCTTCTTTTGGCAAGATGGACAATTGGTTGCTGGCTTAGTCAGTCAACAAAAGGATGTTTGCTAGAGCAGCAGTAATACTAGTGCTCATTAATATATACATTTATTTTGTTCCTTAAAAAAAGAGTGTGTAATTCTAAGAGTAAATAAATAGCATTTTTGCTCGTTCAATAGAGTAGAGTTATGTTCTTTAAAAAAATGTTTAATGAGACCACTCCTACACTCTTATCAGCAACAAGGAATGAAAGACTCCGGTTTCCCAGAACTCCAAACCAATTCTTTAATGAACTTCTGTAGGAGTGAGTACTCATACACGCCATCCAAGAGATACATTCAGCCGGCACTCGGCAGCAAGGTGCAGCATTCTTTCCATGTGATTATGTGAGCTTTACGGGTGTTGAAAACGAGAGGCTATGGCCTGGGCTGTCCTTTCTGGCCCACTGGCTAGCATCCGTTTTGGTTGTTGGGCGTCGAGACGAATGGCAGTTTTTAAAAGCAAAACAACTGCACAATTGCATCGAGACAAATTTACTGTGAAGCATCAGGTCAGATGGACGAGAGGGACAAATTGCATTTTCTGAAAAAACAAAAGCAACTGCAAAACTGCAATCAGAAGCATGAGATGGATGGACGAGAGGGACCACTGGCGGGTCAGTGCACACTAGGCCTGCAAGCGGCGCGGGCCTGGCGGCAAAGCCGTTGGGATTGGCCCACGCCGCAGCCCATTTAACGACCGCACCGCAGCCCACTTCAGCAAAACGGTCTCAAGCGGTCATCCCGTAGGCCGCCGTGGTGTCGCAACCGTCGACGGCGCGACGCGACCTCAGTCCTCCGCGCACCAAGCTGGACCTCCCTGCCGCGGTGCCATCAGTGAAGACGACCGGAAAGGAGAACCTCCCCCGGCGTCAACTCTGGCGCGGCTGGCAAGGAAGGAGGATCTTGACCTCTACGGCGGCGACCGCGACGAGCAGGTGGCGCTCGACCTCGCAGCGTTGGCCAAGGCGGCTTCCTGCGTTGCTGGCCTGCTCTTCGTGAGGGTTGGCTCTACCACCTGTACTCTACACGCCGCGACGAGTGGCTGAAGCCCAAGCACGAGTTCCATACGGTGGCGAGTGGGCGTCACCGGAGGCCAGGGCTGAAGACCCCTGCATTGCTGTCGAACTGTCCAAGCGCTGCGTCGCTAAGCAGGGCTAGCAGGCATCCTCCGGCCAGCGAGTTCGCAGCAGGCCGGACGAGCTCCGTGGGGACGAGGTCCTCTCTCAGGCGCAGCAAGGAGATGAAGAAGACCTCTGCCGCGTCCAGCGCTGTCTCCATGTCCGTCAAAGAGAGAAGATCAATTCCAGGATTCCTTTCATCTTGCAGCTAACTCTGAACGTGCGACGTCTCGTGGCTAGCTGCAGGCAGCCGCGTAGTCCAGCGAATCAGTTTGCGGCCAAGTTTATGAGTAGCCGCTTAGTCCCGCATGCAAGTTGCAGGTCATGCGGCACGCGGGCCAAGCAGCCGCATCCTGCCCCTCTTGCAGCGCTACTAACCACTGTACAGCAAGCAACCTTTGGGTCGTGGTTACTCCCGTGGAACCCTTTTACTTGCAATTCTAGAAATTTTTTTCCCAAATACTCTGTATTTGTTATACTTACTTTTCAATACACCTTTGTTATTTCAAATTCACTATTCTTGCTTTCTAATACTAATACATCTCTCTCCACCACATATTGTACCGTAACTTCTTTACTTCTGAACACTTAAGGTGCCAAGAGCAATAATGACGAAATAAAGTACATGGAGGGAGTAGTAAGGATCCTTGTGCCTCTTGCCCTCTTGTATTCTGACTTGGTTACGCAGGATTCACTAAACTGTTTGAAAAGAAATCGGTGGGTTTCAAAATTCAAAAGTTTAAACCGATAAAATCAATATGTAAACGGAAGAAGTAACCAGGTTTACCATAGCAATTTGACCAAATTTTGTTTAAATTTTGAATTTGAAGCAGTTTTCAACTGTTTTTTTTTATTTTCGTGTGCCTCCGTTGGTTCTCTAGACCCTCTTTGTTTGAACTAGAGCTTTTGAGCTTTTAGAAAAGTTGGTTGCTAGCTACTTAAAAAGTTGGCTGATAAAATTTGAATATTGACTTTTGTAATGTATTTTTAGTTTTTCTGCAAATCAAAAGCTAAAAAAGCAGCCCTCAATGAGCTTTTCAGTTTTTAATTCTTTTATATGAAAGCAAGCTTTTCAGCGTTTCAAAAGGCTAGCTTTTTATAATCTTATTTGTTTTAGCTTTTCAATTTTCAACTTTTCAACTGAAAAAGTGTAACATCCCAAAATTAGAGCCTTTTTAAAAATTCACTAAATAAATTTTCTAACTCCAAAATGCTAACTAACTTTTTCAAAATTCAAAATCTCACTTAAATTAAAAATTTATAAATAGGAAATTTTATGTAAATTTAAAACTTTGAAGTTTGTCAAGTGCATGCTCTCTCCTTTCCCTCTTCTTTTCGAAATTCCTTCACTATTAGTCATTTGAATTTGAATTCTTTCGCTCAAATTTATTTGAATTTGATTTGAATTTGAACCAATTTATTTTAATAAAAACCCAGAAAATTCAAATCCTTCGATTGGGCCGAATTTACTTTTTCCCTCCTCTCTTTCTTTCCTCTTCCCCAGCCGGCACGGCCCACCTTTTCTCTCCTCCTTCCTTTCCTACGCGGCCCAGCCGGCCTCCCTTCCATTTCCCTCCTCTCCGCGCAGCCCACCAGCGCGCCAGCCCATTTCCTTTCCTTTTCCCTTCCCACGCCCGCGAGGCCCAACCGGCCCAACACTGCGCACTATTCTTCAACCTCCCTTCTCCTCGCTCCACTGGCGCCAGAGCATGCCCGTGCCCCTGCTTGCGCGCTGTCCCGTCCCGGTGAACACGCGCCCGCACCCGTCGCGTCCCGGCTGTCCTGGAGCCGTCCCGTCCTAGCTGCTCCGGCCGTCGCATCCCGCGTACGTCGCGTCGGGGCGTCACCTCACCGTAGGTTCTCATTGCGCCGCGACCCGCAAGCTCGCTGCCCGCCTATCCACACCCCGTTATCCCGCGCCCGTCGCGCCCTCGGCTGTCGCACGCCTGCCGTTGCGCCGTCCTGTCCCCGGTCCCCAGCTGTCGTGTCCCGGCTGCCCATGCCTGTGCCGCCCGTCGCCATCACGCAGCCGCCGTCATCATTGCCCTGCCACCGCCGTCACCATCCCGCGGAAACCGGCTGGCTGCGCCGCGTCGCGTCCCGTGTTTCCGGGCATGCTCCGGACACCGCCCGGCGCGCCACCTCACCGCTATCCCTCTCCCGCCTATAAAAAGCCACCCGACTTTGTCATTCTTGCGCGCCACTCCCCACTCCTTTTCCCCACCTCACTGAGCCCCATCTCGCGTCGACGGCGCCGCCCGTCGAGCGCCAGGGCCTCTCGCCGTCGGTCACCACCACTGCCTCTTTCCCTCAATTGGGACCACCTACAGCACCCCCACGACCCTCTACTCCTCGGGAACACGTCAACTCCGATGAATTCCGGCCGAGGCTACCGCCCCGTCGTGCCGCGCCCTTCCGTCGCGGGCCATTCACGGCTCCTCCCCGGCGCAATCGAGTCCGCGGTAAGGTTCACCAAGCCGCCCTCTCCCTTCTCCACCAGAGAATCGAGCTCCGGCGAGCTCCCCAGCCGCCTTGCCGGCCGTGGGGCATGGCGCCTCCGTGGATCATCCTCAGGCCAGGGTGGGTCCACGGGGCTGTGGTCCTGGTCCTCGCGCGCGCCTTCCCGTGTGAATCCCTTACTTTTTATAGAAAAACCCTAGGCTTTTGAAACATTTTATTTTAGTCCAAAGCAATCACAACAACACATGTCCAGATCGGTGGCTCAGATTAAACTGGCTCGGAATAAATAAAGAAAAATAAAATAAACATGCCGGCCCCACCTGTCACACTCTGCCAGTTAAATGCTACACACACACCTCGTGCACACATAAAGCTCGTTATCCACTTTTCCATACAAGAAAAATTCCAGAAAATTCCATTTTTCACCTAAACACTTATACTACTGAAAATTATATTTTTAGCCTTGTAATTTTAGAGAAAAACCCTTAACCTTTCTTGTTAATCACAAATAGTTCCCTGAGCTACCGTACACCTTCAATTAACAGTAACTTTTGCATCCTAATCCTGTTTCCATTGATTCTTTTGCAATTAAAAACCTTATCCCGAGCCTACCTCATGAACCTATTCAAGCCTCCACTAATGTTTAATCGTATCGGCTTTTTGTAATGATTTTTTTAATTGGAGTTTATTTGATTTAATTGCTCGATGTCTTTATTTGGCTTTATCGGTTCTCATTGCAAGTCCTTTATTTCAAATTATTCTCGGGCATTTATCATATTAGTGATAATGTGCACTTCATCTTTTAGCATGTTTTAATACGTGCCACTCATTATCCTCATAGTTTAATTATAAAAGTAAAGTACTTGTTAAAAAATTTGTCATCACATGCATAATAGCACGTGTCACTTATTACACTAGTAATATAAGTATAAAGATAAAATAAATGGGTAATTGTTAATCACTAGTAATTATGTTTTACACTCTACCTTAGCATGCATCAACACACATGCCACTCGTTATATTAGTAGTATGGCTGTTGGTGTTCTGACCACCAGCACAGTAGAATCTAAGTAATCGAAGAAGAATTTGGTGCGCTTTTTGTATTGATATAGCCTAATCTACAAAAGACTCAGGATTTAGCCGGGCTCGAGCCACCGCGGGGTGTAATATCTGACTTTCAGGGAGTGGATGGATTGTATGAAGTCAAAACAGGAGTACAATGGCGGAAGGGCTCTAGCTTGAGCAAGAACCCTAGCACGTGTGAGTGGTATGTGTGTATTGCAACTCGTGTAATCTGTTATCTAAGGCCCCTGGCACCCCTTTATATAAGGGTCGGGTTAGAGTTATATAGTTTGGTGCCTATGGAACTGAGCGGCTCCCTAACGGGTGGGGCTGCAGTCTTCTACGAAGTTGATCCTCTGACGCCTGCTGGCGTCGAAGCAGGTTATTGGTGTTCTTCAATCGTCCTTTGTCCAGTCATAGGGGACAAATGACACTTTGCCGTTTAGCTTTACCATTCACCAGGCTACTTTACCTCCCGCCGAATCGCTTTACCTCCTTTTGGATCACTTTACCAACAGCAGGGCTGCTTTATCTCTTACTGTACGCCGTCAGTAATCTCTGCACTTGTCAGAAGTTTACCGTTAGGGCGGTAGAGTTCTTCGCGGGCTGTAGGTTGGTCCGTGGGCTGTATGTCACGGCTGAGTCTTCATATTTATTCTGGGGTCGAAGGTACCCGAGGTACATAATCCCAACAATGGCTATAAAGATAAAATTGAGTAAATAATTGTTAACAGTTAGTTAGCACATGCCTTATCGCTACATTACCATGAACATATCACTTAAGAGTTTAAATATTCTAATGTTATAGCAGACTCGTATAATTAGTCTTAACCACTAGAACATCTATAATTTATTAACAATTAAAATGTTATTAAATGGCACACGCATGGAATAATACACTATTCACTTATTAGCTTTAATAGCTTAAATAATAATAATAAGAAATGCTTGCATAGTAGAAGATAAACAAATAATTGATGATGCACCGTACACTTGCATTGCATACCATTAGAGATACCTTCATTAATCTAATCACATAAAATATTGACCACCCGACGCATGAATAGATCCACACAAGTGCGAGCCCTCGGTTTATATACGGATAAATGTGAACGAATCCATATTGCCGGTCTCGCACCGCTCATCGGCATAACCACTAGAGTATAAATAAAGGTACCTAAAATGAACCTAGCGACTGATAGCTACTTTGTAGCAAACAATAGTTATAATACGACACCCTTGCATACTATGCCCTCACTAGATACTTTTACGAAGGTTCACACCTCTGTAAAAGCACTAGTAACACAAAGCACACAATAAAGTATACACACATCTCGGACTTGTTTACGAATATATGCACTAGATCCTGTAGCTTTCCATGCATCATCTAGAAAACCATTCATCTAATAATATCCTAAACTAATCACCGCATCATGCATGCTCCTTTTTGTCATCGGTTTTGCTTTTGGAGTTTAAATTATTCTTATCCCAAGTTCGTTGGATCTTAATTGCTTCTTATCGAGCTTTATTTCTTTTGCAGTAGTTTTTATTAGGCGTGCTTAGAGTGTAGAAAATGCTGACTCTGAGAAAGAAGTAGAGTTCGAAGAAAAGCCCGAGGACTCGGACATCAAGACCAAGCTTCAAGACCTGGACTTTGAGAAAGAGCTTGAAGACTGGCACTGTGAAGATTAAGATAGAAGAGTTTACAGACAAGCTCTAACTCTTTGATCATATCTGACGTATGATTTTTGCTATGCTCCTATATTGCCGTAATTGCTTGCATTATACTATTTTTATTATTTTAAACCATTATGTTAGTTAATATCCTATTTGGTTAGTTATTAGAGATGCTCGTGTTTACTATTATATTGGCACGAGGTATCTAGGGCCTTGTTTATCCATTGTGTTCTCCCTGTCCTTGATTAACTTAGGCTACCACCATTAGCTCGCTAATGCTAGTCTTCACCTTGCTACTAGTATGCTTAGTAAACCTTTTGCGATGTCTACATCACCACATCTCTCACTTATACTTTATTACAAAATTGCTTTAAAATGAGTTTGGTGGTGTGAGTGAAATAAAATGAGATGGGTGATAGAACAACTAGTGCTAAGTAAAGACGAAGGGGTAATTCTGGTTGGGGGGCGAGGCTTGTGCTATGTGCATGGCATTCGGTGATTAGCTATATGCATAAGGATTACCTGTGTGCTTTGTGGTATCCACCTTTCGTGGATGCAAGCGCTCGTCCTGGCCGCATAAAGACCAGTTTGTTGAATCTTAACTTGATGATTTATGTGCAACCACATAACTTGTCATGGGTATGACTTATCCTACTTCTTGGCATCTACCACGAGCTACTTGGAGGTCAGTAGGGCACGGGAGCTCGAGGGTGGACATGCACTGATGTCTGTAGCCGTATGGTTCACTAGAGGCTTCGTTTTTTGGAGTCGTAACCCTTGATCACTATCGGGGTGGTCTCACGGGGATGGACAGAGAAGGTGAGACGAGCGTTATGCCCTCCCTTGCAAAGAAGGTGTAACTTGTGGGTAAAGTGTACAACCTCTGCAGAGTGTTAAATCTTTTTGAAGAGTTAGTTGTTACTGGTTATGACGAACCTTTGTCTTGAGCTTCAATGATTAGTCTCTCTATATATTTTTGATGTGTGAGTGGGTAGTAGCTGCCCGTGTTTTCAGAAGTGTTTGCTAAGTGCCAGGTTGTCGGAAGGCCCACCTAAAACTTGAAAACTGGCGGGATTGATGAACATCTCTCTCAGGTCCATCCAACTATAATAATGACAACAACAGAGTCATTTTTCTCTGATTTAAAAAGCTTATGTAGTGAACTCTACACAAAATTAGCTCATTGCAAAAGTAACCTCTAAACCTTCATCTTTGCTACAACCAAATATGCAATTATTTAAACGTTGTTTAATGTTAGAACTTGTTAAGTACCTTATGTACCCACTCGTCTGCATTTGTGGTTTTAGAAAGAGAAGACTACGTAAGACGACGATGAGTTGGGTTTCCGTTCTGCTTCTCAAGTTCTGCTTGTGCTATTTGCCGTTGTTTCCACTACTTGCTTTAGCTCTAGTTGGATAGAAGGTCTTGGATTGTAGTTGTCCAGCTGTGTAACTACTAAAGGTTTTGTTTCGAGTATTGTTTTTTATTCGAAGTGATGCTTTGTATAACATAATCATGTGTATCAGCTACTGATATAAAAAATGATACGTGTTTATATCTCAAAAATAGAGTACGATAAAAAGTCAGCTAACAAGCTGAAATAAAGAGGGCCTTAACCTTGTTGGTACGTCCATAATCGATATTGATACTCATTTCTGCACGTACATCTCGACGTCAGGCATGCATTCAGCCGTCCGTGGGTCGTCCTAAACTTGAAGATTCATCATCGTCGTACATCGTGCGTACATTAAGCCGTCCGTGGGTCGTCCTAAACTTGAAGGTTTATCATCATCGTACATCGTGCGTACAATCAAACGCACGGCGCACCCATGGCCATAATCGCCACTAAATCAGGTGCTATATACAGTGGCACAGCCGGTGCCTCTCTCGGCCCAAGCCGTGGTCAGATCACGATGGGGATCAACGCGTCACCGGTACAAACGGTATTTACGTACTCCTGTCGTAATTACAACTCATCGAGCTCGGTAAAAGTCCGGCATCGCTTAAACTTCCGCACGTGCAATAATAATCTACGCGTACAGAGAGACAGAGACCTGCCCGTGAACTGTGAATGTGGCCGACCTAGGGTGAAAAAAGGTTAAACCCATTGATTATTCATAAATTATTTCAATTCTTATTAAATTTTAATTAAAAATAAATAAAAATTTGATAGGATTTTAATCTTATTCAACGCTTATTATTTTAAATTTATTTTCTTCTGCTTATTTTCACCTTAGTCCGACCCGACGGGCGGCGCACGAGCCGGCTTGACCACGCCGCGCACTACGGATCCTGCCGCTGCCGGCGCCCTGCGTCCTCCTCGCCGGCCGGCGACGCATTCAATTTCTCCCAGGCGCGGTACATGCGCTCGCTCGGAGGCAGCGGGAGTTCGTCTTCGTTTCCGTTTGATTTTATTTGGGAAACCGGCTGCAGCCCCGGCACGGCGACGCGCTGTGGTCACGGGACCGGCGGACAAGGTACTGAGACCACTCTACGTACCGGTCTCATCCGATAAGTCGGTGACGGCAATACTCTGTATCGTGGAATACGTACTCGACCCTCCAATTAATTTGCACCCATACTAGTAATATGGAGGAGTGAAGGACATGCTAAATTTGATGAGAATGACCATGACGAATCAACCAGCCATTGAGTGTTACAAAAAGGCACTAGAGAAATGAATTTTTTTCAAGTAACCCGAATCAACCTACAGTTTAAGTTTTTCTTGCGATGAACTACAATTTAATTTATTGATCGAACCACAGAAACCGGTTCCTCACCAGTTTAATAAAAACTGTAAAAACTGATTAAAAACCAGCTCCAAATCAAAAAATCAGAACTTGAATGAAAAATGATTGGAATGCTGCAGTAAACCAGTCAGTCTTTTTGGTTTATTGAGCGGTTTTACCGATTGGTTTTTTCGGTTTCATCAGTATTTAAGTTTCAAATTCGAAACCCTCCGGTTTCACTAATTTACCACTTAATTTTACCAGTTTTTGAAATTCTAAAAAAAATTAAATTTTGAATTCTTTCTTGGAAACCGATTAAAACTGGAAATTGGACTGAACCGGTTTCTCTAAGAAAACCCTGAAAAACCGATCAATTTTAACAATTTTGTTAACCTTGAAATCAACTGGCCATTGAGTGTTACAAAAAGGCCCCTAAAGAAAAAAAAGGTGATCCAAAAAGACATGCAGTACGTAGTCTCCATATATAAAAGGCAACACATCCAACAAAAAGCGCCGCTGTAAAGTACTAGAAGGGGTTGCAAAACTTGCCTAACCTGTCGCTCGCATGCAAGTGCACTCGAATGCTAGAGTTTGCTCGTTTACTGTAAAAGGTAGTACTTCTAATTGAATATGCTGTACAATATATAGGTTTATATATTTGCATCCTTTTCTCGCACTCAAGATCGACAGGATTCTAGTAAACAAAACAACTTAACCCTGGTGGTGCCTACAGCTGGCACACACTATCTGACAGCGCTTGACCTGATTCAGATCGAAGATGTTCGGGTTCCGGATGGGATCTGGCCACACCCGTTGAAGATTACAGGAAAAGCGGCCAGTGCGGCTCTTCCCTTCTTTCGTGCGCAGCTGCGTGTGCAAAAGCGGATATTTTGACCGACGGAGCTCGCAGAAAAGACCACGCATGCATGACGCGCTAGCTCGCTTCTGACCAAGGTCCAAACAATTAAGACACAGAATCTCGATCGGGTCCAACCTCTGCTAGTACACCAAAGGCCGGCTGCCCTGCCTGCCCCTGCTTGTTGTAATCTGTATCCTTAATTGCTTTAATTTTTGATAGTGTTATTTGTAGCCTTGGCGTATGTACGGTGCATATATCTGGGTACACAATGAGTCAACTGGCTTATCATGGGTTAGGACCGGACCGATCTAATGAATGCGCAGTGCATGGACTATATATAAGCGTGCACGGAGTCGAACAGGGACATATCATCGTGCACAGGCACCCAGTCCCACGTGTTTTTGATTTTTTAAAATTAATCTTTAACCACTTGTTTTATTAAAAAATTGGTGAAAATATTATTTATTTTATTGTGAAATATTTTGTTATTAAAAATGCTTTAAGCTTAATTTATTTATTTTTATAGTTTTGTAAACAGGACACTATTAACACCGTAGAAAATCCCTGTAGCACGACACTGTGCTGATATTTTACTATTTATGTTACGATGTAGCAGAGGAATCTAGTCCGTTCCTTACTGATCCGATATCTGAAAATTAAGGGCCTGTTTGGATTGCTACCTTTCTCTATCTTTCCAAATGTTGGTAAACTTTTAAAATTTGGCACATATTTGCTTTTTTACCAAATGTTGGAGTGTCAAAAAAAATTTGGTAACGCCAATAGAATTTTTTCGCCTATGCGAGCCAGCACCGGGGTGATGAAAACGCTCGCCAATGCCACCAGTTGGCTTCCAAAGTTGGTTGGGATGACATGGTGCCTCCTTAGTGGTGGCATAAGTTTCAAAAATGTTTAGATTAAAATACTTTAAAAAATTGTATCTTTTTAATTGTGTATCTGATTTACGATCCGTTTTCACCATTGGACTCCATACAACTAAATCTATAAAATAAGATCTCACTTAACTATTTTCTACTGTTGAAAAATTATAATATTTTTTAGACCGCATATATCATTACTAATACCTTTACTAAATATTGGTATGGCTGCAATTCAAATGTTAGTTTTCTATTTGTTACCATAAATTTGGTAAGATCATGATCCAAATGCTCTTTTATTACCAATGATTTAGAGTTGCCCTTAAATTGGCAACACCAAACTTTGGTATGGTTAATGTGAGACACAAACCAAACAGCCCCTAAGCTAGTACAAACTACAGTAAATGTGAATTTATTCCTCTACCGCCGGTGATTTGTTTCCAATCGATATGCAATCTCCTCGACATCTCCAGCCCCATGTCAATAAAACAGGAGGGAAGAAGAAGGCAGGTTGGCAGGGGATGGTTTCAGAAGCTTCATTCGGGTGCGCGCGTTAGTTCAGCACTACATCTGCATGTAAAAAATCTGCATGGACCGGTACTGTCCGTCGCACGTCGCGGTTTCGTTGTACTCCTACGTTCCATTGCGCTGGGAAGTGGGAACGCATGCATGGTTCGAATCGAATGGTAAACGCGCGCAAGGTCCTGCCTCGATCTGTCGGAGCGAGAGACGGCTGGCGACGTTCCTGTCTGGTTCCGGCCAACTGCCACAGCCCGGGTTTTGTGGCTTCACATGCGGTGCTCAGTGGTGCACAGAGCCTCGATCTGCGGCGAGAGTGGCAGATCGAGCTTGGCAGCAGCGGCCTGCTGCTGCACGTACGTATGCGTGGTTCCTCTCCTCGTCCCGACTCCCCTCTGCAGCTCAGCTAGGTAATGGATGCACGTTCAACAATTTTTATGAAAGCTTAAACACATTCTGTGTTAATTTTGCACGCACGTACGTACCTGAATCAGTTTGGCTTCAGACATCATAACTTTGATCGATTATAATTTTAAATTTATTGTAGCCAAGGCCGTGTACTAATTAACTTGTATACCAATTTTTTAAAAATAAGTAACTTTTTTTACTTTTTAAATTTGACTATTTGTCTTATAAAAAAATTACAAAAATATAAAAATAAATAAATTAAGATTAAAATACTTCTAATAATGAATCATCTCACAATTAAATAAATATTTTTCATAAAATTTTTGAATAAAATAAATAATCAAAAAAAGATATTTAAAAATCTAAAACACACTTATTGTAAAACGGAGAGAGTAAAAAAAATAAAAAAAAATATCCTAGCAAAAAACTTGCACTTGAAGCCAGACGCGAACATGACATTACCTGAAAGGGAAGGACCGGCAGGTGCATTCATGGGCTGGCGCCTGGCAGGAGGGGGTGGGCCGTCTCGTGGGACAAGTAGTTGATGGGTCAGTTTGTGGCAAAATGGCAGGTGGCCCCGCCACAACTACCAACTGCCTCTCAGACAATGATTTGGGCATCGATCAGGCTGCTAGGAAGACCCAGCTGTGCTAGTTTCTATGCAATTGCACCTTGCATGCATGGCGAAGCATTCGCGACTGATGTTACATAAGGTTGCCGCTATTCCTGCCCTTTTAATTGTGTTGCTTCTAGAGTTTCACTATTTTTTCCATGACAGCTGTATTAGTTTCTGAGAAATTATCTCGTTTTTTCTGGTTGCTTAAGGGTTTGGTATACGAATTGATGGATGTTTTTCTTAATCATTTCTTCAGAAATGGGTTTTGACTGTGACATCTGTTTTCTTTGAGACTATTCGGTCAAATATATCAACGCAGTGGTAGAGCAGAAAATGAGAATGATTATGCCAAATAGTAATATATATACTCCATCCGTTCTTAAATTATTGTTGTCGTTGACTTTTAAAATCAACTTTGATCATTCGTCTTATTCAAAAAATTAATTTAATTATATAAATTTATAAGATGTGATTCAAATAGTTTTAGTGATAAAGTTAATTATAACAAAATATATGATATTCAACAAACTTGTTTGAATAAATCAAATAGTTAAAGTTGATATTACAAGTCAACAACGACATAAATTTATGAACAGAGAAGTATATATTAAGAGGCTCAAATTAATTTTTATATTAAAATATATTATGAAAAACATGTACACTAGCATGAGTGCAGGCCCCGGTCGTCCCCCTTGTCTCTGCCCCTGTCACAATAGAAGTAGACGTCCACTGTGTGTAGCTTGCACTTCAAGCCAGATAGAGTCAAAGTCACTCAGGTGAGGTCTACTCGGTTTCTTGGATTAAGTAGCCAGTCCAAGTCTTTATAAAATGCATGACTTGGTGAATTTAAACAACCATACCGATCGAGAAGGGCAGGTTCTGTTTCGTAAGTTTCCATGTTTGATCCCAGCCCTGCCGTGTCGATTTTTTCTTGTATTCGCGACTGTACGAGGTCCCCAGCGCAAACGGCTTTTCTTGGACTGTTTCCTTCGAGATCGTAGCTTACGGA
>BCLH01001128.1:71106-86336 GCA_001602315.1 Zoysia pacifica | reverse complement strand
TCTAACTTTTATAAGCTAGATTATATAATACAGCATTAATAAGCTAAATTATACAATCTAGCGGGTAAAAAAAAAGCCCTGAATCCTTCCATTTATGGACTTGCTAAACTAAGAAGAATGTATTAAAGGAACATATTGGCAAAAACTATCCATAGTTCCCAAAAAACTCATATGGGGTGAAACCTTAGTTTAGAGCCAAAATTACAATGGGAGCTATTTGGAAATACAGAATCATGCATATAAAGACGTTATAACAGGCCAACATCTTTTAGAACCATGACATTTCAAATCCAGATAGAACATTTGACTAGAGATGCATAAAAAGATTATTAAACAAAACAATATAAATCCAACTATAAATTAAATTCGCAGCAATTAACTTGGTAAAAGGTATCAGCATATTGCCTGCTTCAGAACCAACAGTCTGCGATCAGGTAGAGTAGGGGGAATAATATCACCGTATATACGCTTGGCTTCCTCAGCAAAATATTCTATGAAACTTGCACCATAAGTGACCTGAATAGGTGATTAGAAATCAATCAGGCTTCAAAAGGACCTTATCTTAATCAAAGACTCAGACTAACATCAACAGATGAGTTTTAGCAAATACTACCTCGCCAAGGGCTTCCTTCATTGGTTTCCCCTGCTCCAGTGTCATGAGAAGTGCAAGTTCTTCCTTATGTGAAATAATTATATCATACCTTGATGAACAAACATAGAGAGAAAGAATATATAGATGTTATCATCAAGTCTTAGAAATCACGTTATTTATAGAGAAACTACCATTTTCTCAGTGCCTTGCTCCTCTCACTTGCAGTTAGTTTACTCCAAGCTACAAGAAGGTGATAAAGAAGCAGCAATTATGGGTCTACAAAAAATACTGGTAGCATTCACTATTCAACCTGCATAAGAGTACTTATAGAGGGAAAAGAAAATTGTACTAACAACCAAAATAAGAATCGAATTAGATATCTTACTTGTATGAAGATACTGAATTGGCTAGGGGCTTTTTTTTTTTATGTGTTATTCTTATTACCAAGATGCCACAGTAATGGCATTACAGAGAAAGAGAACCATTAAGGAAGGTTCAACGGATTCCTGAGAGGTTATATGATAAAAGTGGACAGTGGGGACTTAAAGGCCACAAATGACAACTAGTGCCAATAAAGTTAAATTGATTCACACCATTTAGTAGAGCCTAGAAAAAAATCATCTCCAGACCTATTAGTAACTTTATTTAAGGAAACTAAAGACCTGCTCTATTTGAACTTAAAATAATTTGAAATGCCATTTCTGAATGCATACCTTGGAATGTATCGTGAGCGGAAGCTATTGCATCAGATGTTTCTCTGCTGCCCATACAAGGCACATTTGCTAGGACCTCGCCAGTTGCCGGATTTTGCACCTACAAGGGAGAAATGACGTTTCAGTGTTCAATGTGACATCGACTAAAATAGAACATAAAAAAAGAGAACAAATTTGTGAACGTAACAAAGGCCGTGGACTTTTCATATTGTTAAACACACAGATATTCCTAAGCAGCGAAGTTAAAAGGGAAATCAAGCAAACCGACCCCTCCCATTCCAGGTAATTTCAGCGACACTTCAGGACCGCACAAGCCTGAGGCGAAGGACCTCTGCGGGAGGGGACACGTACCTCGATGGTCTTGCCGTCGTAGGCATCGACCCACTGACCGCCGATCAGCCCCCGGGTCCTGAGCAGCCCCGCCGCCCGGATCCTCTCCATCGCCGCGCCCGCGTTCACGCTCATCTGCGCACCCAGACAGAGAATAAAACAAACCCGCAACCGATGAGTGAGCGAGCCGGCTGCCGGCCGACGGGAGGTCGCGCCGTCGAGGGTTATGAAGCGGGAGAAGAGATGAGTGTAGGCGATGTGGCGCACATGGCATCGGGGAACGAGGCGAGAGGAGGGGGAGGCGGCAGCGGCGAGGATGTGGCGGGCGCCGAGCGCCGCCGCGCGTCGCATCACCGTCGCCATTTGGGAAGTGGAGGCCGCGTGGAAGACGACAATATTGCGGAAATGGGCCCACCTAGTCCGACTCAGGAGTGACCTTTTTATATGGCTGGCACTTTAATTATCGGGATGCTTTGCATTTGTTAATGGCGCTGGCTGCTCTTTGAGCTTTTGCTAAAGCCAATTGGAAATGTTAAGGGTTGTTTGAATCTGATTGCTAGTCTTTTTAATTTCCTTGCTAATAAAATTTCATTTTTCATGACTAACTAAACTCATCATGCTACATAATCATCTTCGAAAAAGTCACAACTATCCTTAATACTCTTCCTAGTTTTAAAATATCAACACAATTAACTTTTAACATTAATTTTAATTATTATTTTTATTTAAAAATTCTGTTTAAATATGTAAAATTATTAATCATATTTTAAATATATTATTATTAATAAAATAAATATATTATATTTATCATATATTTTTTTTAATAAGACCGCTCATTCTATCATATTTTTTTTAATAAGACTACTCATTCCAGATGGTTCTAAAAACCACTAGGACAACAATCCTAATTTATTTTTTAAATGAAATCGTTATATAAACAGCAGAAGTTAAAAAATGAAAAGAGTATAGAAAAGATACCTGAAATGAACAAATGAAAGGACAGCCAATCAGTAAATCCATAAGAACTGCCAAGTCATCCCAAGGTTTCCAACGAATATTCCATCCAACTCAACCGTTCTGGACGAGAGTAAATTTTAATTCTATTTGTGCATAAAAACAAAGGAAAATATTCAGCCTAATTTGCGACTTGATGGTCTTCTCCGCCGGCTGGGCAAAACGTCGAGGCCACGACCACGACCACCAACTCCGCGTCCGCTCTTCCCATGTCAAACCACCCCTCCTTTCCTTGTAACCTTCGCAAGAAGAACAGCAGGACCCAGCTCCGTGATTCTTCCCCCACCTCGCCTTCCGTCCGTCTCCAAATCTTGAAGTAAAGAGCAGTCCGTAAAGGCGTGCTTTTGGGTGTTCGGGAAGGCCGCTTATTGGTTCTTGGTGCCGGCAGCCACGGATTTTATTGGAGCTTCTTTGGCTACCAGATAGAGGCGTTGTGAGATGGACAGCCATGCCGCCGGGTCGAACGCCGGCGGATCCGGGGACGGCGGCGTGACCAGGAGGCAATCCAGGAAGCCCAAGTGTGAGATCTCAAGTCATCATATCATCTTGTTGATATTACATCTGCCTTTATTTAGACTTGAAGAGAAAAAAAGGATATTTTCTCATTTCTTGTTTTTACTTCATCTTGAATGGATATTTTTGGGCTAGTTGTGTTATTGCCTTTTCTTTATGATGAATTATTTTTTCTCTTGTTAATAGTTAGAGTTGATTAGTGATCTAGTTTTAGAGATCAAGAGTTTCGAGTCCAACAAAATCTGGCGAAACAGCTTGCCTGCATTGCATAAAATATGTTCCTCGTATCTAGCTTAAATTTTAAATTTGTCCTTATATGCGAACAGACTCCAAGTTTACACAGCAGGAGCTCCCGGCTTGCAAGCCAATTCTTACTCCAAAATGGGTAGGTTTAATAGTACAATTCCCCTTCTATATTTGCGTCTGTACATCATACTTCAGAAATGGACATCGTTGTGCTTACTTCTTATTTTTATATATACAGGTTATTACAGTATTTGTTATTGTGGGTGTAATTTTTGTCCCAATTGGAGTTGTGTCTCTACGAGCTTCACGACAAGTATGCCCAATATCCTTTATACTTTGTTCGAAGATGAGTTTGGACCATTTTTTTTTATGTTCGCTTTTATCTTGGTGCAGGTTGTTGAGATCATGGATCGGTATGATGATGCATGTGTACCTGCTGATGTGACTGACAAGCTTTCTTACATCAAGAACTCAAGTATATCAAAAAATTGCACAAGGACCTTGAATGTAATGTATCATCTTCATGTATTCTTCCATAACCTGAAATTCTGGCTGTGTCAAATAGTACCAGGAAGGACATTTTTTTGTTAAAAAATAACCAAAACAGCATTGACGATGAAGTGTTTGATTTATTTCATGTTTGTGTTAAATAATAATCCTTGGCTGAAATAGTTTACCTCATGTTTGTCTGCAGGTTACAAAGGATATGAAACAGCCGATTTTTGTTTATTATCAGCTGGATAACTTTTACCAGAATCATAGGAGGTCTGTATTATGTTTCATGAGGTCACTGATTTTTCATAGACATTGAGATCATCAAATCAACAAAATGATCAGTAGCTGAAATATTTGTATTAATTATTAAATCTTCACAGCAATTGCATTGAAATGAATAAAATTGAAATGCATGTTTGAATTGCTTACTGACTTTGCATTCATCACATCAAGGTATGTCAAGAGCCGCAATGATATACAGCTGAGAGATGCAAGCAAGGCAAACGAAACTGCCAATTGCGACCCTGAAGCCACAATAGATAGACAGCCTATTGTACCTTGTGGTCTGATTGCGTGGAGTCTTTTTAATGATACATATACTTTCAACCACAATAGTAAGAGCTTGATGGTGGACAAAAAAGATATCTCCTGGAAGAGTGACAGGGATCACAAATTTGGAAGTGATGTCTTCCCAAAGAACTTCCAGAAAGGAGTTCTTATAGGTGGAAAAACGCTAAATTCAAGTATACCGGTATGTCTGCAGATCTTGCATTATATCATCATATTGTCACATTATTTGTCCTGGCCAGCAGTTCTACTTTTAGTTTTAGTATATCTATAAAAGGATTGTCCGGTGCATGTAGCTCTCGCTTGTGCAGGGTCCGGGGAAGGGTCCAACCACTTTGGGTTTTTAACGCAGCCTTTACCTGCATTTCTGCAAAAGGTTCTTTGCAGGACTTGAACCCATGACTCCACGGTCACAAGGCAACAACTTTACAGCTGCACCAAAGGGTCCCCTTCAGTACATCGTAGTCATGGACTAGTGCAATTTAAATATTCAACTGACTTCCTTTTTTTCACTTGTATTGACCACTCAAAGTTCTCTTTGCATTCAAGATAAAATGTTTTTGGCCCCTCGAGTTGCTGATTTATCGGTTTTTTCCTGAGCAGTTAAGTGAGCAAGAGGACCTTATTGTTTGGATGCGAACTGCAGCGCTTCCTACATTCAGAAAGCTGTATGGTAGGATACATGTTGATCTCAAGGCAAATGACACCATTACAGTTCAATTGGAGAACAACTACAACACCTATAGCTTTGGTGGCAAGAAGAAGTTGGTGCTTTCGACCGCAACATGGCTTGGTGGAAAAAATGATTTTGTTGGCTTTGCGTATCTCACTGTTGGTGGACTCTGCTTCTTCTTGGCCTTCGCATTCACCTTGTTGTACTTGATCAAACCAAGGTTAGTAACTTTCCAGTTATAAGCTTGCAACTATACTGCCAAACTTGCTAGTTATCAGATTATTATTATTATTTGAAAGTGACCAGTTATCAGATTGTTACTAAAACACTATCTGTGGCACTAAGAGTTGTTTGGTACACTGCTATGGGCAGCTCCTGGTGTAAAATCCATGTTCATGTATATGCATCGGTAGTAGCTTGGGCCTCACACTGGGTTGGTCTCAAATAGCCCCAGGCCCTCAGCCTAGATCTGGTTCAATCAGTCTGTAATATAATTGATTGGTGTTTCCCAGAAATATTACAGTTTTAATATTCCAAAAGGCTTCTCTAATATGTGTGATATGTTTAAAGTCTATTTCCTAGTCGTGTTGATTTTGCATTTTCTTTTTACCTCATTGAAGAACTCATGCTAGAGTCTAGAACTAGATGTCATTCCAGACAGCAAGCCATAACTGATTACATCATCCCTGATATTTTCTTTTCTTCTGATCACCTGCAGAAAACTGGGGGATAGCAACTACATATCATGGAACAGAAATCCCACGCGCCGCTGATTATTGGAAGTAATGTTGCATTGTCAGCATTAAACAGTTTGGCTTATGGTTCAAATGTACCTTTGTACTGCATAGCAATTTTACTTGTGAGTGGTGGTGCAGTTTATAAACGAAGTAGAACTGTGTACGAGCGGCAGCTTTGGATCCACCCGTGCACAGATGTACATTACACTGAAACAAAATGGAGAACGTTTCTGTTGTCGAAAACTACAATATTAGAAGTGAAATGAGATTGAATTTCTGGATGATCCATCATTGTTGAATTAAGCAGGCTCTCGAGCTTTAGCTAACTCAAAGTTGATTAATCTGGTGTGCAAACATCTGTACTATGTTTCTGATTCGTATCATTAGGATAGTAACTCAAATTCAAAAATTGGTTATTATCAAAAAAAAAATAAAAAATTGGTTAATGCACACATGACAACAATTTAAAAACAGAAGAGTACTTATTAAGCTGACAAGTAGTAGTACCTTTGAAGAATGTCTCACTTTTTTTTTAAAGAATCACATTTGAGTTTTTCTCTAATTTATTTATGCGCAAAGTATGGGATAGGACAATGACGAGTAGGTAGGAGGAAAACGGGGGTTCAAAAGATAAAGAATGTGGGCAGGTAAGTAGAAAATAAACCAACGAAAAAAAAAATGAGTATTCTCTCTGTTTTTAAATTTTTAAATTGATGTTGTCATTTAATTTCAAAAATCAACTTTGATTATTTTTTTTTAAAAAAAGTTTAAATATGTAAAATTTGAAATTGTGATTTAAATAACTATAATGATAAATTAAATTATAAAAAAAATTTTAATCAAAAATTTTAAATAAAACGAGTGGTCAAACATTTTAAAATCAACAGTGATATCATTTTAAAAATTGAGAGATTGAGAGAGTATACACTAAAAACAGAACAATAACAAAATTAAGGATACATGAGCTAAGCAAAATAATACGGCGTCTACCAACAGGAACTCAATTATCATGCAGAATGCCCCGTACACCAGTGGTCCATCATGATTCCCCTGATCTCATCTCGCTAGTGCAGTCACACACACAGTTCACACGGTTCTGCCTCTATCGACGACGGCGTCCTGACATGGGCCCACAGAGTCGTCGTCACACTCGGGGCGGACCCAGATGACAGTGACGCATTGGACCCGACACGAAACCTACGTGTTGCCCGCCCCGCACGCACCGTTCCCTTTCCTGCCCGAAGCCGGCGTCCTTCCATTCCATCACGGGCTGCTGCTGCTCTTTCCCCACCCGTAGCATCTCGGCGACCTCCACCTCCGCGACCCCATGGCCGACGCGAAGGCCGAGACGACGAGGCCGCAGCTCTCCTCGCAGGAGGAGGAGGAGGACTGGAAGGAGGCAGAGGGGGACGTGGAGGTCGACCGGGCCGCCAGCAATGGCGCCGGCGCCGAGCGGGAGGTGCCCAAGGACCGGCCGATCCGGATCTACGCCGACGGCATCTACGACCTCTTTCACTTCGGCCACGCGCGGTCACTCGAGCAGGCGAAGAAACTGTGAGAAACGTCCCGCTCCCCCCCCCCCCCCCCCCGACTGAATTAGCTTCGATCTGCCGCCAGCAGTTAGCGTTCACTTTTAGGAGGGGTTACCGTTTTTCAGTATAATACCATGCCGAATGCCTGTTGCGAATCATGAGTTCTTATGGCGTTTGCTGTAGGCTGTAGCCGTCCGTTTCAGGTAATTGGGTGGGTGGTTTGGTGGAAGATGTTGTTCCTTTATGTATATGTTGTATTTTCAACAGGTGTGACGTGCGTGTGGATTGATTTTCTTGGTGGTTGTGTTTAATGTACTCCACTAATAGTGTGGCGCGCTTTGAACAACATTCTCTTTAGCGTGTAAAATTCTGCAATCAGACACTTGGGTTGTTTAACGTCTTGTTAGAGGCTTGGTTCATGATTGCAGATACCAAAAAGAAAAGGTTTGTTACGTCAACTACTGAGATCGATGCAATTCCTTGTATTGGCAATGCAAGATTTTTTTTCTTCTTCACTATATCGTAAATGCAACCTAAAAAAATTGATATCAGTTGTAAATTTGTAGTGAAATGAGTCAGTTCTAAGGAAATTGCCTCTTTGTCCATATCAATTTTTTTTATCCCTGGTGCGCCTTACTTTTGAATTTTAAGTAAGAGTGATTATTAGTAGCTTGTATTAAATATTTCATCCTTTGCTGAGAGACACTGGCCTGGAAAATTCCGCAGCCACATTTATATTAGCTTTTAGGTACAATAAATCTTTTCCTCAAAATCTCAAATTTATGAATATAACAGAGCTCAAGGTACTTGTGGCATGCAGGGAGAGAAATAAAAAAGTCATTGATTACTGTGTAGTGGCTTGCTTTTCTCTGATACCTTTCGTAAGGAACCATGCAACCACTATCAGCTTCTTATTTACAAATCCATGTTTAACCCTTTAAAGGTCATGCTTTACTGATAGGTATTTTTATTTCACTAGATTTAGTGCATTTATTTTTTAACGCCATTAACCTTCTTATCACCTAAATATTTTTTGTTAGCATGACTTCCTTAATGTGTCCATTGCAATACAGGCAGACTGAATTGATTGCTTTCAAACTTTTAGGTTTCCAAACACATATCTTCTTGTCGGATGCTGCAATGATGAGTTGACACACAAATACAAAGGAAGAACTGTTATGACTGAGGATGAACGCTATGAATCACTTCGTCATTGCAAGTAATTATGTGCCGTGCTTTATCATTACGTTTAACCAATGGCAGTATTCCACCTTATATGTTCTTCTATATTCTCAGGTGGGTTGACGAAGTAATTCCTGATGCTCCATGGGTTGTGGATGAAGAATTCTTGGATAAGCATAACATTGATTTTGTTGCGCATGATTCTCTGCCGTACGCACTCATTCTGAGAAATTTCGATGTTCTCATAGCGCTTTGAATATTCCTAAAACTGTCCATGATAAAATATGTGTATTCGTGTTGCAATGTATTGGTTCTCTGTTTGCAATTTCAATGACTGCTGTAGCTTTTGGACAATCACAATGATGTTTCTGAAATATAAATCTTTATTTGTGATTTTTTCATACTTGTTCCTCCACAGGTATGCTGATGCTAGTGGAGCTTGTAATGATGTCTATGAGCATGTGAGTCTTTGGTTTCCCAATTGAGCAATTCACAAATTAAATCTATTATTGATATTATCAGACAACTTTCGATTCGAATTCTGTCTTCTAACAATCATTATTAATTTATTATCAATATTTATCAGGTTAAAAAGATTGGCAAGTTTAAGGAGACCAAGCGCACGGATGGGATATCAACATCAGATATTATAATGCGAATTGTAAAAGATTATAATCAGTATGTTATGCGCAATCTGGCCAGAGGATACACCAGAAAGGATCTTGGTGTCAGTTATGTGAAGGCATGTGACATTATCTTGAGTGATTTTGCTGCATTTCCAATTTAAAAATGTATTGTTTATAGTACTGCCTTATTCTGAGCTGGTTAATTGACACTTATACATATTGTCAGGAAAAACGACTGAGGGTTAACATGGGATTGAAAAACCTGAGTGACAAAGTGAAGCAACATCAAGAAAAAGTAGGAGAGAAGGTACATCCAACATCATGCATTCATTAATGTGAAAGCATATGTCACGATTTCAAATTAGAAAACATCTCTAATACGTGTTCTGTGATGAATATTTTGTCCGTGCAAAAGTAGGATTTCAAGCAACTTCCCTCATTTCAGCTCTGTCAAGCGATAATTTTGTTAATAGCTTGACCTGTAAACTTAGCTAGTGAGATTCCTTTCTTTTTGGTCTATTGCTCTTTTCCTCTCCTCTTTTTTCTCCTTTTCCTTTCTGTCTTCTTTTACTATTGTTTGTCTTTTTGTGCTCAGTCTTGTGGGTCACATCTTTAGCCTAGCACTATTGTTATTGTTGTTGCTGCTTGACCTGTAAACTTAACCTAGTGAGATGCACCTGTTCATTTGCAGTGGAGCACAGTTGCAAAACTCCAGGAGGAGTGGGTGGAAAATGCAGATCGCTGGGTTGCTGGTTTTCTAGCGAAATTTGAGGAGGGCTGTCACTCGATGGTCTGTTAGCTGTTGCTCTTCAGTATATTACTGTATATGCTAAACAAAAGGAACGCTCAACTCATTTAGGCGTTGCTTTAAAAATTTTGGTCAGGGGACTGCCATTAAGGAAAGGATTCAAGAGCGGCTCAAGGCACAGTCGAAGGACTTCAGTCTTCTACAGTATGATGAGTATGAAGACGAGGATGACGATGTGGTGGAGGATGAGAAATTTCAAGATGTCAAGGACTAGTACCTCCATAAATACAAACTCAAGTTACTTTATACGTACGGGGTGTAAACTAGAAACCATAAGGTTACCCTTCAAACCTCTTTAGTTAAAAAAAATGAACTAAGTTTTAAAAATCTCCTTCACTTTTGAAAAACTAGTTCATTTTTTTGAATGAAAGAGGTTCAAAGGTTTACCTTAGGTGCACCTATTTACACCCCTAGTACATTCTCTACATTGTCGATCATGCACCAGATGTCTTGGTTAGGGATGAAAGTGGAGTGCTTCGCAAGTCCAAGCCTAGTAGAAATTTTGTGGGTTTCTATGGATTATCCAGAAAATTTGTACTAGATGTTTACTCGCGAATCGGCCCACTTTCATCCCTAGTCTTGCTCCCTGAACATGTGCTGTCAGGGTAGATATGCTTGCTATGTTCGTAGCTGCCCTTATGTTTGGTTTAGGCAACTTATGATTGTAACAGTTGCAGTGGAAAACCTAGTAATCATTATCGATGTTTGTCATAAGGATGCAAGTTATTGCATTTTGAAAATTCTTTCAGAACACAAGGCTCTCCATTATAGTCTTGAGTTTTACATTGATTGAAAGCTAAGACTCTGAATTTAAATTAGGGCCTTCAAAATTGCTCTGCTTTCATTCCTGATTTGTGTTACGAGCCGCTGGTAAATTCTATTTTCTCCAGAATGCCCGGCTGCTATTACAATTGTGTGGAAAAACTGGTTATATGCCACTGGGAAATTAGCGCTTTCTATTATCTCAAAATGCTGGTGGTGCGCGTAAGTGGTGAGGTCCACGCATCGTGCGTGGGTATGCTTTGGCTGCGGCGCGATGGAGCCGTTACGACCGGAAGACAACAAAATGTGATAGGTTTTGGTTCTCCGCTTTCTAATTGCGAAACCATGGTGCCGTTTCCCGGATTCCACGAATTCCCAGTACCTACCCACAGAATTCGAAGGGAGCATAGCTGATCGCCCATTCCCAACGCGCGAGGAAAACCAAGGTAAAACCTTGGAGCTCGCAGAAGGGGGGATATCCAATTCATTTCTGGGAGCCTGTATGTCACGGTGGTATCAGGCACCAAATCTCTAGTGTTTTCCTTTCAACAAAGATGAATGCACTTTCTTAAAATTCCTAGAGCATCTCCTCCTCGCTGGTCCAAACAGAAGCAACAAACTCTTCGGATCCTTGGGCATCGTTGGAAGAACCTCGCCACATACACCCGCGGCGTCCGCCTTGCCTTTTCAGCCAAGAAAACGAAACCGCGGGTGGTTCTCCGTGTATTTTTCCTAGGTAGCCGTGTGGCGCTGAGGCACTGAGCAAGCAGGCCATCGGCTTGTTCCTTCCTCATCCTCGTCGCCGTCCCCTTGTGCCAAGCCAAGGAACTACGGCAAAATCTTGGCCGCGCGGCGCCATGTCCTGATCCCTGAATGGCTCTTGCGCCTTGTGTCTGGCCTGCTGCTCCTTCACCCTCCCCTCCACCAAACAGGCGCCGTTTGGAGCTGGTTCAGGAGAACTCCTCGCCTCTCTCCGTTTGATGAGGTGAGTCACGCGTGCTACGCAAACGGATTTCAGCACTGCTACTTTCCTGTGTGGTCGGACTTCTCTGATGGAAGTTCTCTGATGCCTGCTTGCTTCTCTGGTTCTTGCAGCTAGGTGTCCGAAGGTTGCCTCTGTACCTGCAAGCGTCCACAGAATGACTTTCCTGTGTGGTCGGTCTTCTCTGATGGAAGCTCTCTGATGCCTGCGTGCTTCTCTGGTTCTTGCAGCTAGGTGTCCGAAGGTTGCCTCTGTACCTGCAAGCGTCCACAGAATGAGGAGAGACAAGAGTTCTTGATTGATCATTTGGTAATGAGATAGTCTGCAAATTTGTTCTCTTTACTGCTGCTAGTATTTATTTATTATTAGTGTTTGCAAATGATTGATTTTGATATCTTGCGAAGCAAGAATATGGTACTAGGATACTTGGACTTTACTCGCCTGCATTTGCTTGATGAAAGAGTTCGGTCTTTTCTTCCAGCTGGGAACCGTTACCTGGGTTGGGGTTGCTTTTGGAGGTGGCGGTAGCTTGTTTCTTCTTGCTTCCGATTTGCCCTGTAGTTCAAGGCACTGGCGTTATGATTAAGCAGTACGAGCCGAGGAAGAAATCATATGATCTTGTTCTGATTTATAGTAGATTTGTTAGGTTATATTGTTCATATCTTTTTATGTAATAGTTTATTTGCTTAGTGCACATTACTCCCACTCACACTGATTTCAGTTCCGCAATTTGCAGTTATTTACTGCAGACGATTCCTGTGTCATGTGACATTTTGCTCTGAACAAGAACAGCCAGAGAACTCGTAGCACTTACAAGGGCAGACAGAAACACCAAGCATGTCGCTGCTGTCGAAGCTGCGGCTGGTGACCGTGGACGTGACGGGCACCCTGATCGCCTACAAAGGCCAGCTCGGCGACTACTACTGCAAGGCGGCGAAGGCCGCCGGGATGCCGTGCCCCGACTACACGCGCATGCACGAGGGCTTCAAGGACGCGTACGCCGAGATGACGAGGAAGCACCCCTGCTTCGGCCACTCCACCAGCATGCCCAACGTCGAGTGGTGGAGGATGTGCGTCAAGGACTCATTCCGCAGGGTATTCTTCTTCTTCTTCTTCTTTAGATGCTAAGTAACTTCCTCGAGGTGCAAATGCAAGTCGTGCAATGTGTACGTAGGCCGGGTACGAGTACGAGGACGCCACGTTCGAGAAGATCTTCCGGCGGATCTACGCCGCGTTCGGCTCCTCCGCGCCGTACTCCGTCTTCCCCGACGCGCAGCGGTTCCTGCGCTGGCTGCGGAGCGAGGGCATGGTGGTGGGGCTGGTCAGCAACGCGGAGCACCGGTACCGGGACGTGGTCCTGCCGGCGCTGGGGCTGAACCAGGGCTCGGAGTGGGACGTGGGCGTGTTCTCGGGGCTCGTGGGCGTGGAGAAGCCCGACCCGCGGATCTACGAGGCCGCGCTGCAGGCCGCCGGCGGCGTCGCGCCGGACCAAGCGCTCCACATCGGCGACAGCTTGCTCAAGGACTACGTCCCCGCGCGCCGCGTCGGCATGCACGCGCTGCTGCTGGACAGGTTCGGCACCGCGGACGCGGAGATCTGGCGCCGCGCCGGCGCGCCCGTGCTCCCCGACCTCGCCGCCGCGCGGGACTGGCTCGATCGGCCCGGACAGGAGGAGGTGCCGAGCGGACAGGGCGTACAATTAAGTGAAGAAAGCTGACAGAGCATGCTCCGTTCGGACGTGCTCTCTCGTCTCTCCTCGCAGGACTGAAACCGACATTGTTTCTCTCTCATCGGCCGTCCGGTGATGGATCTCTGGTAACAGATTCTCAGGCTGCAACAGTTGGACGATGATCTCTGCAGAGATCGTTCAGCTAACCTGCCGCCCAATTCGTGATTACGAGTCTCATAGGGAAGTCTGATGCCAAGGACAGCAATAAAGCGCCATGTTCTCTCTCTTTTCTTTCCTTTAAAAGTTTAAAAGAAAACATGGTGGTGCGAAAGCACTGACCTCTCGACGCCGTGCAGTTCAGCTCAGCCCGTCGGACGTGCACAACGGAACAAAAAGGATTTGGCCTCCCGAAACACCACACGTACCGCGAACGATTCGTGGATTTTGATTAGTTTCAGACTCTATTTTTTAAATATGAAAATTTCACAAAAATCTCGTGTGAATTTCACCGAAAAAATACAAAAAATTCTCCGTTCCAAAAAGGACCTCAGTGGTTAGCTGCTGGGCGTGTTAAACTGGAGTAGGACTCAGGGTAGACAGCGGTTATTAGCACGGCAGCTACGAAATGACTTGCTTGCAGCACTTGGCATCAAGTCGTCGTCACATATTCTTCTCACAAGGGCACCAACGACCCGGTCAAACCAACAGATCATACACATGCCCTAATCACTGATTATTCAGTTTCGAAACAAAAAGGATTACTCCGTCATTCAGAGTATATGCATATATGCTCAAAAAATAACCAGTTTTAAAAACGATTGTTCATTCACTGATTAATCAGAAGGGAAGATTGCTTCGGGAACAAGGCAGTTTATTATCATCATCTAGAAAGATTCCTCGCTATCATCAACTAATCAGATCAGATGCACTGCACACCCCGGAAGCGCACACGCGCCAACAATTCTGAACAAAAATATTTACATGCTGCGGCTGCTGCTGCCCTTTTCATTTCGTTTCAGTTCACACCTATAGCTAGCTACTAGTAGCTCAGCTTCTTTGTTCTAATAAAGCAGCGCCAGTTTCTTCTGTACTGTACTAATTACCTGTAAACCTTAATCAGCCTTCTGATCTACTCCATCTCTCTTCAGAAAGGCCAACAAAAAAAGAACCAAAAAAGAAAAGAACTAGAACAACAACAACAACTGCTATATTATCATCGTCGAATTCGTGATCCATGCCGCTGAGCACAAGTCAACAAGGAGCATATAAGTGCTTGTTTGATCTAAGCAACGACCTTATTTTGTTCGATCAGATCAACTGATCAGCTCCTTTGCTAGTTGTGTACCTTGGTTAGCCGAAGTTGTAGCCATTGGAGTTGTTAGTCGAGCCGGGTCTGCCGGGCATCATCTGCGTGGCCTGGATGCTCTGCAGAAGCAGCCGGTCCTCGGCCGACGACGACTCGAACCCGTGCAGGAACGACGACACGTCGCCGCCGTGCATGCCGCCGCTGTCGTAGCCGTACTGCTGGTGCTGATGACGGAAGAGCTGGCCCTGCAGCGACGTCGGCGGCGGCGCCCGGTGCTGCTGCGACGCCGACGACGACGCGGCCCCCAGCTGGTGGTGGTCGAACGACATGACGTCCGACGTCGGCGACGGGCGCACCGGAAGCGCGACGCCGCCGTACTCGCCAGCGCCGCCGAAGCTGATCACGGGGCCGCCCACGCCCGCGCCGCGGGGGCCGTACGGCCCCGACGGGATGCCGGTGAACTGCTGCACCATCGCGCGGAAG